>JAZHYW010070219.1:0-15971 GCA_037355805.1 Ixodes ricinus
ATTGTACGACAAGCAGCGAACGTCCTGGCTGGAGAGTATAGGTGCGCGTCACCTCGGCACGCGTTTTAAGGATGGAGCCGGGATCCCACTCGCCAAGGTGCATAGTACAGACCTTTTCAGCTCTTATCACCCGGGCGGAAAAATGCCGAGTAACTGGGCCGTGGCCGCATTCGCGGCATCTTATATCTCATGAAAAAGAGAGCTACCGCGCAAGCTCCGAACGCACTCCACAGCCCAGGAGACCAAAACAGCATCCCACAGAAGGCGATTATTGGAAAGGTACTTAGTCCGTTTCACCCCAAGTCCGAGTGATGGAGCCAGTCATCCACCTCTGGACGGCTAAACCAATTTAGACGAAGGAAATAAACGTAAGATCACATTTCTTTTACTGTCCGTGATTGATTTAGCCGCTGGCTGCACAACGCGCAAAGAATACGGGCGCCGTTGCTGATGCAATTTTGATGCTGCTTGAGCTGCTCCGTCCGATCGTATGTGGAGAGAAAGTCGTCTGCTTCTTGCGGAGGAGTTGCGGTGACGTCAGCACGACGCCGAACTCTGATTGGCTTCGATTGAAAATATGGTGGGTAGACCTCAATGCTAGATGCCTTCAGGTCTACCCACTATATTTTTTTGGGATCATTCAATCATAGCTCGGCGTTCTGACATCATCGCAACCCCTGCAAAAGGAGCAGACGAACTTGCGATCCGTATACCGCCGGTTCTGCTTGGATTAAAGGACGGTTCACAGGTACGTCGCAGCTGTCAATCGGCACTAATAACAGCGCTGGCTCGAGCCTAACTCAGCACTGATGCGACACTGTATCGGCGCTGTATGGCGGCGCGATATCAGCTCTGCATCGTCAAGATCGGTGCTATTTACAGCACCGACTAATAACGCCGATGCAGTGCTTTGGTGTATGCATGTACGGACCTTTAGCGTAAAACTGTATAATAACTATCTTTATTTTTTTCATAAATTAACAACGTCGACTTTGACTGATCTTTCCCTGGTAAATACTTCTTTCGAAACACTTCCCTCTGTTGGCAGGTGTGGAACCCCCAAACAATGGCAGACTAAAACCGCGACATCGCGGCACACTTTATGCGTTCGGTTGGTTTAGAAGACACCCGCAGAAAAACGTGATGGTGTCAGTGACGTTGTGCTTTCGACACTGTTTGATTGGCTCTGTTGGCTCCGCTATTTGATGGAATGACTTGCACTTTCCGGATATCTGTTGTTCCGCCATCGCGTGGTGGTTCCGACCTTCTAATAATCAGCACATTACTTTAGAGAGGGATCTATTGCATCTTTCGTGGCAATGTCCTCAAATGTTGTTGTGTTGTAAAAACGTTCAAGGACAGAACGCTATCAGCGTGAAGAGGAGGGAGACTTTACGCGGGACAGTCGTCGTGAAGGATAGGCCACGGGCACGACTTCCTGGACGAGACGAGCTATCCAGGCACGCTCGCCATCCATCTCGTACGCCTCACTGTTGACGCAGGGCCCAAAACGGACGGCACCCGTGGGACTCGGCAGTACCTCGCAGCACGACACGGTTCTGATAGCCGAGTGTGCGCTCACGAGTGGCGTTCGCGTGATCTCAACCCTCGTTTGGAGAAGAAGAAGAAAACAAAGAGAGAATCAATTTAATAGGTGGACGCGGCGACGTTTGATGATCTCACTGGGTCCTCGAAAAAAAGATTCGGCTTATTTATTAGTATTCTGAAATGAAGCTACCTGGCCTCATTGCAAAAATTGGGACACAAGAACGGCGAAACACAAAGAAGGACAAGACGAAAACCTTGACACAAAGAGGAGAGCTTTAAGTGTTTACTTCATCCTCTTAGCTGTGTTCGGATTGCGTTTCTTTCTTGTCCATTTGTATTATTTGCCCTAAGGCGGCCTTTTGCATGTTACCGGGGAATATAATTAATTACTACTACAATTGCTTCGTACCTAGCAGCATTTGATTAGGAATGTATTAGAACAAGGGTCTTGGGTAAAAGATCCCGTCGTGTGTTTCTTTGTCTTCTGTTGTCTCCGTTTGGCGTTTAACCTTCAGTCCAGCTTGCCATTTTGGTACAGTTGAATGTGTCACGTGACTACCGCAACCTCGCCTTCACTTTTTCTACATATATTGTGCTGTAAACCACCCATATTCAGAGTGGGATTCAAGGTCCAGTTACTACATGAAACAGATATTCAAGAAACAGTGCTTGCAAACATGGCAATAAAACTTTTTCAGGCGAAAGACGACACCAAGCGGCGAGTGCTCGAAGTGGGATTGTCGTCCGGAAGAACATGTGCGCTACCTATAACTATACCTCGTCCGCGACTCATCCGAGCCGCGGTGAAGGTAGGCTACGCTGCATGCTACTTTTGTTTAGAATACTTCGCATTAAAAACAAAATATAGCGCAAAGAAAAAAAAATAAACTGTGGGATAGTACTTACTCCGTGATGTTTCGTCGAAGCGATTTGAAAGTAAGAAGTTCAGAACTTGAAGTAAGAAGTTCAGAACTTGGAAGTAGAAGTTCAGATTTGATGTTTTGAAAGTAAGAAATTCAGAAGTTTACTATTATTAATCATCTATAGGCTGTCCTACCGAGTAAAGTTTAAATTCGTTCGTCTATGTCGAGAAAGCTTACACCGCCATTCGAGGATGCGAGTTACCATTGCATGACGCAGTGCACGTAGTAACTCGAGAAAACGTATTCCAACGCAAATCTGGTCAAACAAAATTTAACAATAAATTCTGGTTCACATATTTTTGTCTGACTCTGATCCAGACATGTACACGTTACCCCAAAAAAGTAACTAAATACCGTTACTCGTTACTCGCTCAGAAAGTAACTAAATACGTTACTCGTTACCGATTCTCAAAAGGAACGCGTGAGTTACCTCTAAAGTAACGAGTTACTTTCCACGTTACTTTGACGACCAAATACAGAACTGTTTTTGTTTCATGATTTATTGTTTTCTTTTTAGTAGTCACTGCCCTTAAGCAGTAGCTGCCTCTCGAAGTTTTCGTCAGTTACGTTTCCCCGCTTCCTTGAAAATACATCTCCGGCGACGCTGAAGCGCCGTTTCACTGACGCGCTCGAAGGGACGGCAGTGTTGTGCTTCTGGAATATCTGTTGAATCTTCGGGAACTGCGCCTTTATTGAGGACAGCGGGTAATGGGTTATGCGCCTTCCCGTGTTTGCAACCTCCAGGTTTACATTCGGTCCGTACCCGGTTCTAAGAGGTTCAACCAACGAACCTTATCTGCTCGCTCGGTGAAGGACATTCCCAGCAGTAGAGTGAAATACAGCCACGTTTATCGCTGGACACGTCAGTCGAACGTGTTCGGCATAAATGTTGCTACACTGTCATACTGTTTAGTTGTTTTTCGGGTTGCCCATCTGCCTTTGTCGCGATAGAGGCATACTCAGGCTAGAATAAAAACAAGGCCATTTAAGCGGTGTTGTACACGTTACTCCTCAAAAGTAACGAGATACCGTTACTCGTTACTTGGCCTTTCAAAGTAACTAAATACCATTACTCGTTCCTTTTCTACAAAAACAAAAGTAACTAAATACGTTACTCGTTACCGAAAATAGTAACTAGTTACAAGTAACTCGTTACTTGTAACGCGTTACGTACATGTATGCTCTGATCGCTTGCATACGCACTTACGGGGAGAGAGCTACACACTGGTAGACTACTGGCGGCATCTATGAGGTTGTCCTGGAATACTTCTGATCGAAGTATAACTATACTCCTTTTCATACTTAGCGTGTAACGCTGTCAAAGCTGCGCGAGCGCGTGGCTTCATCTATGGTTTTGTTTGCGCGAGAACGCGTGCAAATGATCAACAAGATCAAGCCCCATGCTCGCGCCAAAAGCTTTGACAGCGTTGCACACTAGGTATGAAACGGAGTATAGACTGAAGCTTTTTCAGCATTTCCGAGATTAAACCTGCACACTATTCATAAGAAATGGTTTCTTTTAAGTCTTAACGTTGCCAGAATTATTTAAAGGACAAAAATAAGAAGAGTGATTCGTAAAAAGGATAATGCAACGCAGATCTGAAGTGACTCCGTGGGTACTCATTGCATGGCGACACCACGTTTTCTCGTCTTAAGCGCTTACGAGCGGTGGCAACGCAATAAATCAAACTCAACCGGAAAAATATGAACGAGCCCTAATTTGTGAACGGCGTTAACCCTACTTGCATCTTTAAAAAGAAAAAAGGTATGCGGAGCAGGCAGTTTGATACTTTAGACCCATGTTACGGATAAAAAAAAACAGGACGCGGGATGGCCAAAAAAAATATGATTTTCGTGTAAAGCTCGTCAAATTATAAGGCGCTGGAGAAATGCAGCCTTCTGCGTTAAGTCCTTATTTCGAACTCTTTTGTTCGCCTTCCGCCCATTGAAAAGCATGCGGGAAGGGCCTTGCAGAACGCACCTGGTATCGCTGCGCCGCGGCGTTCTTCCGCAAGATAAAGTTACGACTTTATCTATGACCGCTGTATCTACTGGCAGAAATGTTGACGATGTCTATAAACGAAAGGACCGGATGTGTTGTCCCGCTGCACGGATCCCTTCTTCCGCCCCATTTGCGTCCACTCTCGACATTGGACAGGGATACGTCGCAGAACGGTCCATCGGACCGAGTAATCATCGGTATCGGCCGTGCCCGTTCTATTGAGCGGCTGTGTATCGTCCGCAATAACCTCGTCACGCACGACGCTGGGCAGCCGCCGGACGTCACGGATAGCTTCGAGTGCGCCGTCGTGAAAAATGTGTCCCATAACCGTGATGGGGAAAAATAAAGAAACACAGATCACATTATGTTATGAGCACTGCGTCAATGCCACTGCGTTTGCGGGCACGCTAATGCGGTTCGTGTTAGACTGCTGAACAGAAGGTCGAACACACAGCGTAGGAGACACGTTGCTAAAAACTCGGCGTTATATAGGCGACAGATTAGTGCTACATCCTTGCTTTAAAAATAAAATGTCTTTCAAAAGTCAAATCATCTTCTGGACGCTAAAAGATATAATAATATTATAATTCGAATTCTCACGCTAGAAACTTTTTTTGATTAGACTACAAGATTATTTGACACCGAAAGGAACTGAATGCTACTAAAAGGTATGATAATTTGAGTCGTTGTCTTGGGTATATTACGGCGATTTTAAATTTTACACTTTTATTGTTTGTAGAGGTATCTATGTTTTATTCGTACACTTTGTCGCACGGCATATTAAGTACCCACGATGTTTTCGAGGCAACAACAAATTTATAGTTCACAATTTTTGATATTTGAACATGTGTTGGTTTTAATCGATATATTGTTTTGCTAGGATCGACACTATTAACAGGCAAAATAACCTTTACTGTATACTTACTGTGCTGACGGTTGATTCACAAATTGTTTGGCTAAGGTTAAACAGGGTGCCAATGATTTCAGGGACTTCAGAATCAATGGTCAAAACTATTGTAAGCGGGAAAAGGAGTACCGACTGAACTTTTCTCGTAGTAAATTATCAAGCATAGCAAAGTCTATATTGGAAGCTTTCAGTTTTATAGATTTCTACAATAGCGGTGTTGGCAGTTCTATGTGCCGAGAAACTGAGGGACATGAAGATGCAAGAGCGCATGGGGGTGTCAGAACGAAGAGCTCTGATTGGAATGAATAGTGGGTAGACCTAAAGCTAGCTGCTTTCGTTTCCACTGCACTCGTCAAATGCGCTAGAGCACGGGACGCCAGAGTCGAGCTGGTTTCATACTGCAAGACTCGATCGCACTCGAAAACGCCGTCGATGAAACGTGTACACGTAGTGAGAGGAGAGCCACTATCTATGCTGACGAGACGCCGAAAGCATCGCCACGAACAAGCGTGCTCGAGTCATAGCCGCGAAAATGTGCGTTGCGGCAGGACTAAGTCGACATGACGAGTAACGCAGCCATACGAATGACAAGCGCTTCCGCTGGACAATGGCGGCATTCAGCCGAAACCTCTGCTTCCGCCGCCACGCTGTAACAAGCTGCACCTTCGAGCACTCGCCGCTGCAAAGACTGTCGCTGCTCTGACTGTTCAGGGATTCCCCTAAAGTCCCTAGATAAGAGCTTCCTAACCAGTAGCGACATTCTTTGAAGCGCCGACTGCGTGACGGTGCAGGTTTTAGGAAGCGAAGGGCGGCGCAAAGCAGAGGTTTGAACTGAATGGCGCAGTTTGTTCCAGCGGAATCTGCTCTGTCATTTGTATCGGTTGTCGTTACTTGTTAAAGAAGTATCAAGGGACTTTAGGTTCTCCGAGAAATGGATCTTTAAATCTCTGTAGTACACAATCCTCGCGCTCCAAGTCTGCGACCGGGCGCTCTATGGCTACGTCGTCGAACTTCCAGGCTTTGTGAGTATAGAGGAGGCTATGAGTGGAGGCAAAGGCAGCCTAGCGTTAGGTTTACCCACTAATCATTCCAACCAAGGCTCTTTCTGACGTCCTCGCGCGCTTTCGTCTTCTCATCTCCCTTAGTTTCTCGGAGCGCAACAAGGTAACAAGGCGTTCGACATGTGGTGCACGGTCTTTAAATGATAAACGCAGCCTAGATAAGAACAAAAACAAGAACGAAAATAAAAGATTGTAGGTAAGGAGAAAAGACAAAATAAACTGCAAAACATTTCCCGGACGCTTTCCCAAGCAAGCTTCCAACAATCGATCTTCCAGAGTAATCGAAGCGAGCAGCCTCGTTATTAAAGTTGCCCGCTTTTCAATAAGGAAGTTCTGGGTCGACCCATACGCAAACGCCGGTTGGCAAGTTAATCTAAAGCAAAAATTGGAATCACAAACCTGGATACTGACGACGACAGTCTCACTCACACTCTCGCATGTATACAAAGTGGGTTAGTCATCGCCAACACGAGACGTCAGCATCAGTTAGCAATGCACTAATAATTTATGCTTTCGTGTGTTCTTGATGCCTCGTATCGCTTGACGTTCTGTCAAGGATCCGGACAGCTGCCGTGACAAATAATACCCCCAGGTATATTGCGTTTTTTTTAACAAACTGAATAAAAAAAGACGATGCATCGAGAGCATCCACTAATGTCATTGAACCGGTTGCGATCAAAAATGACTGTTCCATGAGGAAAGAGGTTGAGATCGTCTCGCCGACTGATCGGAGCAGGAAGCAAGTCATCCTGATTGACTCTGAAACTACCTATCAAGCACTATACTCTTCATCATATCTGAGTGTTGGCGTGTACTTAAGTCCTCGCGTCAATTGTAGCAGAACTCGTTATATTTATGCCATATGGACGAGCTTGCATCGCCCTAAATAAAGTTGAAAGCGATTAAAAAGCTCGTCAAAGTTTCTACGTTTCTGTTTTGTTTCTTTCTTCCTCTCGGCTTCGCGTGTTTAAACTTCAATGGCTAATTGGGCATTCTTGGGTAAGCCGGATGTGTCGGGCTCGAGGTAGATATTCTTTCATCTAAACATTATATTAAAAAACTTTTCTTTTGTCAAACGAACAACCATCAAATGCGTTATTAAATGTGCGCATATAAATGCTCACTCGCTAATTGGTGCATTTGCGCGACTGTGTTTGTGAGAGCACGCGTGTGTGTTTGGGTGTGCACATGCCTTGCAACAGCGCTGATTGACTTGTTCCATGAAGTTATATGATTGAATGTTTGTGGACTTGAAACCCTTAGCGGTTAGGCAGAAAACTTGCACGGTTAAAGCTTTTGTTTCTGATTTATCAAGGTCAAATAAAGATCAACCGCGACATTTTTTATGAATATTACCAACAGATCCGATAGACTAAATCATTCTAAAGCATTGCAGTCATATAAATACATAATTGATGTTTTCAAGTATTCTTTGTTTTTTTTCAAATACGATGAACGATTGGAATAAGCTTCCCGAGTATATTGTAAATCACAACGTTATCTCTATGCTTGAGGATGCTGTTAGACTTCTTTATTGTTTTCTAAAACGTAAGCATATCGCCTCGGTGTTATTTTCTCTCGTTTCACTGTCTTTAAGTTTAATATGTATATATCACGTGATTCTTCGAATATTGGATTAAAGTTGTATTTCTGTATTGTCTTCTTTGTTATCAGTTCGAATGTACACGGCACGTGCCCTCCATTATTGTTGATTATCGTGGTCAGTACATATTGTTATTGTTAAAGTGATTATCGCTTTCTTTACGTGCGTTTAGTCTCTTCTTTTTTCTATTGTGCTATGGGCGCGTCATGTATCCAAATTTGTAAATACGGTGTTGCTCGAAGTTTTTATTAGAGTATGACCTGTATCGTTTTGTTATTTGTTGTTCTTCTCTGCTACGGCCCACGGACCAGCAGTATGTATAAATAAATAAATAAGCCACTTCACAGAACGCTAATTTTCTGAAGCGTGCGTTATTTAATGTGCAACATGAATACTTCAAA
The DNA here is from genome assembly GCA_037355805.1 of Ixodes ricinus. Classification (NCBI taxonomy): domain Eukaryota; kingdom Metazoa; phylum Arthropoda; class Arachnida; order Ixodida; family Ixodidae; genus Ixodes; species Ixodes ricinus. The sequence goes on from JAZHYW010070219.1 coordinate 8,446, forward strand.
AATTTCAAGAGTTGCAGTGGCTTAGACGCGCTAAGAAAGGTAACACCTGCTATTAAGGACAAGTCTACAAAAAGTCGAAAAGAAATATTCACTTAAATACACATGCATTTCTCGGTGATACAAAACATTTCACAACATGAAAAAAAGGTGCAGATATAGCAAGTCATCATCAGTTGGTTATTTATGAATAATGAACATTCCTTTGATATTTTGGTTTTATTACTATATAACTGAGGGACGTCCAGGAGGTACTATTACTAGAGTCGGGGGAGGGGGCAGGAGGGAAAAAGGGGGGGGGGGGGCTCAAACCAAGTACCGTTTTGCGGCCCCTCCCCCCCCCTTCCCGTCCCCGGTCTTATATTAGGGGTAAGGGGGGGGATGTCGATTCGCCGCTGAGCTTACTTATAAGAATACTTGGGCGGGGGGGGGGGGAGCTTTGACCTCCCCTGCCAACATCCTCCCTTTCCAGCTTTCCTGTACATTAATTATAGCTTATATGGGGAAAGGCAAAGTCTACTTTATTAGTGGTCTTCCTGAGTGAAGCGTCAGTGCAAAACGACGCCATCAATAAGGTTAAGAGACGAGGCTCACAGCGGGCCATCCACCGACATTATAGTTGGATTCGAGTTCCGCACCACGTGGCGACGGAGCGCTCGTTTCCGTTTCGGTCCAGCACTTGGTGGAAGAGTGAGGACTCTCGAAATTAGAGCTCACTGGGTTTGTCTGGTTTATACAGTTCATACTCTGTTTCATCATAACCTGGCAGAGAGCGAAAGCTGCACCACCTCAGCGAGCCACTTCGAACGTCCGAGTTGGACCTCTGCCAACAGACCCCAGAGAACAGCACTCGCGTGATTTCTGCCACGCTCTTTCTTCCGACGTTCTCATTGGCTCGCCAGAGAAGCCGCCCTCCCACTGCTGGAAGACCACAACAAGAGACAGGCTGCAGACACCGTCTGGAGCGTTCCTTCCATGACGATACTCTAACATTAGTCGCACGAAAAGTGTCCGCTGGCATGTTCGAAGCAAACAAGCATCGTGCATAAGCTTCAGGCCTGTCCACAGATGCGTCTGTCATGATGATGTCTGCCGACAACACAGTGTCTTTTGCATGATGGATGAGTGGTGTGACAGAGGCTTAAAGTTCGCAATTCATAATACCATGTTTTTTATGCGCTGCGTCTTTTTTTAAGCAGATTATGACCAGCAGTCCATCGAGTTTTCTGGCCGAGTTGAAGTTATGAGCTTGTAAGTTATTTCATAAGGAAAATAATACCCCACGGAAGAAAGCCGAACACAACAAACCCCGGAGACACTCATAGCAGAGGATTTCTCGGCGACGAAACTAAAACCTCGAGCAGAGGGTCGGACCACATCAAAACGGAACCATCGCTTGTCCCCCTCCCCCCCCCCCCCCGCCCCCTTTCACCCTTACAAACGTGAAAACGTCAAGGTTTTCAAAAACAACGGGGCACCCTTATTACAGAACGCCCTTTCCCCAAAATACCCCTCCCCTTCCTCTAAAATAAGAGTAAAAAGAAAGAGAGAATGGGAGAGAGAGATTAGAGGGGAAACGGTAGGGAAGAGACATAGGGGTGAAAGGGTAGAACTACACCGTGGGTAGAACTTAGAAGTAGAAGTTATTGCTTGAGGGGGCGCCCGAGAGAGGTGGGGGGTCGTGAGGGCTGAAAAAAATGAGAAACGAAACGTGAGAAATAAAGCGAGAGGAAGAGAACGAGAGAGAATGGTGCAGAAAGAAAGAAAGAGGGGTTGTTCGAAGCGCAAGGAGCGAGGAAGGAGGGACGGTCTCCGAGAGTCGCATCCGTCATGGCGGAACGAGGCATCGTGACAAATTGCTCGAGGCCGGCGCGGCGACGACGACTCCGGGCTCGCGTGCTACTTGGGTACGCCGACGTCACTACTCCGTCTTCGTCTGGTTTTTGGCGGAGAACGCGCTGACGCCGAGCGTCGTCGCTGCTGCTGCCGCCGCCGCCGCAACAACAGCGTCGATGTTGCGCGGCGAGAAAGCAGCACGAAATGCCGTTTTGATGACACCGTTCACTTTTGCTGCTAGCTTTTGGTGCGTTTAAGTTTTCTTTTATTCGGGAGAATTCGTCATAACCTTGGCATCTCAAGCAATTTAGTGTCATTTTTTGATAACACCAGTAATATGCAGCAAAGCGAGATCAGTAATATCCACTTCAATGTAGGCATACTTCAGAAGGACTCGACCTTCACCTTGAGATAGAACGTACTTGACGGCCTATAAGACCTTTGTGATGGCAACCGCCAGCAAGCAGTGCTCCGGTCTTCGACCTCCCAGAGAACTTACTGTACACAAAAAGAAGGAGCAAAGCCCACCTTCACCGCTGCTTGAAACGTCGATCAAACGTTTAACCACCAAATCTCAGGGCGAACGTCAAGAGAACGAAGAAGCACGAGATCTGTTAAAATGTTTCGAGTAGTCTTGTATACCAACTTCCTTCCTCCAAGATGTAATCTTGTACAGACGGTGCGACCGGAAGTCGCTTGGGACGCAAGCGGCGGTTCATGTTTGTAAAGAGCAAAAGGGTCTTATAGAGACGAAAATAAACCCTGGAGAAGGGGAACAAGAGGGACGAAGGACAAACACAAATCTCCGAACACAGCTAGGTGACTGGTGAGCGACCGAAAAAATCCGCCTGGTCCGGGTATCGAACCCGGGACCTCTTCATTACAGGTGGAGCGCTCTATCAACTGAGCTAACCAGGGGTTAGACGCCAGTAGAGCAAACAGCTCGCTTGCACCTTTGCATTTAATTGCATTATAATTAGAGTCTTATAGAGATCCGGTGGGCCGCCGAAAAAAGTCCGCCTGGTTCGGGGATCGATCCCGGGAAGTCTCCGAGGCTATGTATGTGGAGAGAAAGTCGTCTGCTACTTATGCAGGAAGTTCCGCTGACGTCACAACGACGCCGAGCTCCGATTGGCTTTGATTGAAACGATAGTGGGTAGACCCCAATGCTAATGCCTTCAAATCTACCCGCTATTTCTTTTTTCATTCAGCCAATAAGCGCTTGGCGTTTTGACATCATCGCAACCCTTGTTCAAAAAGCAGAGGAACTTGCGTTCCGTATAGCCATCTTGATATCGCTCCACAGCAAACCACTTTGCGGCTTCAGCCGATAAGAACGTTGAAGAACGAATCAAGGATCATGATCGTGACAGAACATGTCGCGCGATTCTTAAGCCGTCACAAATTATATAGCACACCACCGCTTTGATTAGTACTGAGCTATACGTTGCTTCCCCCTACTATGGACTGCTAAAGGACGCTACGAGACACCGGAGCCAGTTTATAGCTCGGAGGGTGTCACGTGTTCCTTCCGGTTGGGCGGAGTGACGCGGGAGTGCAAAGTCAGGAGACAAGCTTCGAACTATGGATTGGCTCGTGTAGCTTGTAGCGTCCACCTCTCTACATCGTAGGGTGAAACGGAGTATAGTCATGGGAGTTTGCCGTTAGCAGAGCAAATGGATGTTAACAGTTGCCACCGGTTGGATCGTACACGCCAGAATGCCGTGGATCCACCTGTGAAGGGTTAGGTATTCTTACGTCATTAGCCTTCACCTTGGGAACCTCGTTAAGTCATTAACATCTCGTCATTAAATCTATACAGACCCCAGTTATAGGCGTGAACTATTCCACAAATGACGCTCATTCAATGCGTGGCGTTTTTGTTTCAGTATCGTATAAACAAATATTGCCTAAAAATAAGTTATGAGAGTAAAAAAAGAAGAAAATCTCGAGCTGTGAGTGTTTCTGTCTAAGTTCCATAAAATATTCTTTTTCTCTGTACGTAAAAATAACACAGGTGATCGGAGTAACTGTCAAACTAGAACTATACTCCGTTTTCCACCTCACCTGTGCACGCATACGCGGTCCTGACGTCACGCCGCTAGGGTGGCGCTGTTGTCGTCACGGCGGATGCGCAAACGTGTTGCCTCACCCACGCAGTGCCCACACCCGGTGTGGGAGAACAGTGACATTTAAGTAAACAGCGTGCCCGGCTCTGGCTGCGTTTTTACATAAATCCGCGACCGTAGCGCATGGAATCGCGATTTCACAATTTTCATTTGATAGAAGTGGTATATAGAGACTCGGAGCACGTGGAGCGATAGCTCGCGCTGCAGAACCCAGGGATGCTCGGTTCAATCCCCAACCCTGCCCGTTCCGGTCTGCATGAGCATCGTACTATACCTGCGTGCGGTCGTGTATCACTACTGCATGGTGCACGTTAAGGAACCCCAGGCTAGCGGTTTGTACTGCACTGGCTAAATTGCTCATTTACAGCTGGGAAACAGAATCGCCCACCGGAGGCAGACTAGAGTTCTAGATTGTAAAAACATACACCTCATATTTTTCGAAGAGGTAGGGAGACAGAATTCGTACGACTGGACCCAGCCCGATTCGATGCGCTGCGTTCGCATTTAGGCGGTATAGACACTTTGCGGCAGCTGTGCGTGGGCTACGCTATAACCGATTTTCAGTTTTTGTTTCCTCTTATTCCGTTCGCTTTGCTTTATCATTATCACAGCGGGATCGGTTATTACCATAGTAGATTCTACTGTGTCCATCTCCAAAGCATAGGCCTTTGTGGAGGCTCGGCACATCTGTAAGACGAGAGAAGGTCACGAATGGCGGCTGTAATCTGCGCCTGTGCAGGAGCATCTATAGAGAAGTATACATCAGAGGTGGCAGTAATAAAATTACAACACATTAAATTACAGTAATTAAATTACTTTATGTGGTAATGAAAATGCAATGAATCACTTTTCAAGGCTAGTAATTTAGTCACATAATGAATTACTTTCAGGCAGTAATTTCAGAAAATTACTCATTGCGTTTGAAAAATCGTTTTGTCCCAAATGAAAAAGCTCGTCTGCAAGCCTTTAAAAAAAGATAAAATATTTTGTATACTGAAATGCTGTGAAAGAGACATCAGAGCAAATAAACGAAGGTCACCTGAGCGCAAAGCCTTGTACAAAGAACGCGAAAGACGCACAAGGAGGGCTGGAAAGGCGATGGAGAAAAAGCATACGTGTAAAGATATCGCTGGATGGCCAAGGCTCCCGAGCAAGACAGATTCACGGCTTCGTGTCATCACGACGACACAATACTTCGTTCATCCCTAAGCTGACAGTGCGGTGGGAGCTACGAGCTCACAGAGCCAATCACCCACCTTCCTTCGATCACCTGACCCGTCCCTTTCTCTGCGCGTTACTATGACCGAGAGCGTGATTATCTGGTGAAAGATAGGCGTGTAACCGTTCCACCGAGCACGTAGATTCCATTGCACCGTCAGGTTTTTGTTGAACTGATTATACACGTTTTCTGTTTCCCGTCGTTCTCAGTCACGTGGGTTCCGTATCTGGTGTGCGGGACGAAAAAATAATAAAACATTTCAACCTGGAATATGCGAGAAAATATAGGTGAGGCAAAACAAGAATGTGTGACAATCACGCATTTTTCGTAAACACCTTCCAGCGGCGTGGAGAGATCAAAACGATGTTTTACCGCATACCAGACGTGACGACATTCAAGATGGCTGCGCCCTCATGGAAAAGATGTATAGGCTACAAGGTGAAGGGCACATAACCAGTGAGGTCAACACATTTTAAACGCTGAGAGGACAGGACACACAGATCCCCAGCCCTCTTGCTCTCTCGTCAAGCAAGGTCAAACCATAAGCTTCGGCCGTTGTGAGTCGCAAACAACCGGAAAAATTCATAGGGTTTTCACGTTATCGCTAAGACGACTTGAATGCGAAAGCCGAAGCGCCGATGCATTAAAGACAGACACGTCATTTACTTTGTTTCACGTTCTCTTTTTTTCCATTCCCTTGATTTGTTTCATATTTCCAGATTTGATGCACACAATTCCTCGTAGTCCTCTTACTTCTCTTTAATTCCTCTTAATTCACTTTACTTCCTCATAACTCACTTTGATTCCTCTTAATTCTCTTGAATTCCTCTCAATTTACTTTTGTTCCTCTTAATTGGCTTTGTCACCCTTCTTAAATCCATTGCCTCTAATTCGCCTAAATGATCACGTAAACGTCTTGATACCTTTCGTGTCACCGACGTGTTTTTCGCTCAAGGACTTTGAAGGTCGACTGAACGATGAGACATTTAAGGCTTTGCTATAATAAAAAGTTAATGAGGGACTTTTTCGTACATCGTATCCACTGTCCCCGCAACGCTCTCTCACGCAGCCCGCTACGATACCGGGAACTCCACAGTGAAGGCTATCGGCTGCGCTGGTACCACAGCAGCGGCTTCTTCGGTGCGGAGGGCTTAGCTGAGGAGGTGAGCACCGCGGTCTACGAAAACTCCCTAATTCCAGATGCCGTGTCAGAGCCCCCAGAACGTTTCGTGCGCATTCTTGGCTTTGTTATGTAAAGGTGCTGTTTTATATACTCGGAAAAGACGGTAATCGAGCATGACAGGTGCCGCTCGCGGTATGCCTTGCTGCCCTTTCCTTGGGTAGTTTATTCTGAAATAAACCACAGGAGCGAATATCGCCACCCGCTTGTTGGGAAAGTACACATTTTATGATGTTCGCGCCATCACTTTCTTCAACTGGCGACGCTTCTGCCTAGAAAATGTCCAGCCCCTTTTTGTGACACCTTGCTTGCAAGGCTTAAACTGGGGCTCTTCGGACTGTTTGGGAACAATGCTCCTATGAGAGGAATGACCGGGGATACGTCAACGAGTGATCATGGGAGGGTAGGGTTAGGATGAGGTTTGCCTCGGGAGCGGAAGGGAAAAGTTTCGCGTGACGACTCGCTTGTATGAACGAGCTCTGATTGCCCGACTTAACATAAGCTTAAATAACACTTCTAAACCAGGAAGACGGAAACATATCAACGATTAACTAACGGAGCTTCACCGCTGAATTAGCAGCGAAACCGGTAAGTCGGCTTTCTTTTGAGTCAGACCTAAAGAAGAAGCTATTCATCATGTTTACACACTAATGTTGTGTGCGATATCAAAGGAACTGACTGTTCAGTGTGGTTAACTTTGAGCCGCATAAGGCTGTTGTTCGCGTGAGCGGGAAGATCTGAGTTTTGGTACACATACTGTAAATAAGATTACCACGAATTACTGCTTCAAGGTGTAGAAGAATAATGTCTAAGTCATTTCATTACCCTTTGAAAGTAATTGAAATGTACTGGCACTACAGCTCTAATCTGCGGTAATTTGCAATGTGAACTTAAATGCTTTTCTGCAGTTTACGAGGAAAAGAAATTTGTAATGTTATTTAGTTGCTTTTGAAAGTAATCATGCCATTGCTGGTATTCACTGGCGGCCATATTTGTGTGCACGGCTGCTGAGCGCGTGCTGACGTCAAGCTTCACTCCCAGTTCTTTTTGCAAGGTGCGCTTCAGAACCATAAAGGTTATGTGAGTCTTAGCAGCCTAAGAACGGGAGCTTGTTCTGAGCATGCGCTCTAGACACCACTCTCCAATATGGCTTTCAGTGAATACA
>JAZHYW010070222.1:0-17738 GCA_037355805.1 Ixodes ricinus
GTTGAAAAATGCGATATAATTTCAAGTTTCGAGGGAGTATGGGCCCGGATAAGAACACCGACTGTTTGCCTTCTGGTTATTGCTTGCTACAAACCTCCCGGGATTTTGAATTTTTCTAGTTTACTTCAAGAATGCGTAGAACAGCTTGTTAGAACTTACCCTAATGATATGTACGTGCTCGCTGGAGACTTTAATTTTCCTGATATTGTCTGGCCGGTCTTTCCTGCATCCATGCCCTTTGAAAGTTGGCGCACTCTTCCAAAACAATGTCGCGACTTTGTAGATGTAACAAGTGCTTTCTCCCTGTGTCAAATGAATAATCAACCAACTCGTGGTTCTGCTGTTTTAGACCTCTTTTTCACTTCAAAACCCGAATGTGTAATGGGGGTTCACCTAATGGAGCCCTTGAGTGATCATGCGTCTGTAAATGTTGAAATGACCATTTCAACATACAAATATAACCCGTTGACTAAAACCATTTTAAATTATCCCAAAGCAAATGTTGATGCGATTTGCGCAAATTTAGTATCATTTTCTACTTCATATTTGGAGGACTTTGCTTCTAGGTCTACAAATGAAAATTGGAATCTACTTAAATTCAAATTACTTCAACTGGCAGATCTTTTTATTCCTAAAGTAAACATACGCTCTAGCGTTGAAAAGCCGTGGTTTTCAGCGACGACTGAAAAAACTTCTCAATAAAAAGCATCGTCTCTATAGGACTGCCAAGCTATCTAGATCCCAAGATGCATGGGAGAAATACGATCAATGTAATCTAACAACCAAGCTCGAAATAAAAAAACGCAAAAAGGAAGTATTTTAATGAAGACCTTGGTAACATTATGAGGACCAATCCCAAAAAGTTCTGGACTGTGGTTAATCCGAAACAAGGAAGGCAGTCTTTTTCATTTTCCGATGACGTTGGAAACAAGATGAGTCCTCTCGAGGCGTGTGAGCGGTTCAGTCAATATTTTAGTGAAGTCTTCTCAGAGGACCTGTTTCCTCTTCCGGATTACTACCCTGATTATAGTATGTATCATGAAATGCCTCAACTAACTATTTCTGCAACTGGCGTTTTGAAACTTATTGATGAACAGCACTCAAACTCCGCTCCCGGCCCAGATAAAATTTCAATGAAACTTCTCAAACTATGCAAGCATGAGTGCTCAACCCTCCTTTCCCTGATTTTTCAACAATCCTTAGACACGGGCGAAATTCCCGATGATTGGAAGCACGCGCAGGTAATTCCAATACACAAAAATGGTTCAAAGAATGAATTTGGTAATTACAGGCCTATATCGTTAACAAGTGTCCCTAGTAAGCTCATGGAGCATATAGTATTTTCTAACGTTATGAATCATTTATGCATTAACAACTTTATTTTTGTAAACCAGCACGGTTTCCGGCGATCCCACTCCTGCGAAACGCAACTTTTCGAATTTAGCAATGATATTCATGAAAATCTGCATTCCCGCTTAGAAACGCACGCCATTTTTATTGATTTCAAAAAAGCCTTTGACAAAGTACCTCATCACCGTCTTATGTTAAAACTACGCTCGTTAAGAATAGACCCGTTTGTAACGGAATGGATTGCAGGCTTCCTTTCTAACCGAACTCAATGCATTCATTATGAAAGTAAAGATTCGTCACCCCAACAAGTAAAATCGGGCGTGCCTCAGGGAACCGTGCTTGGTCCACTGCTTTTTCTGATATATGTTAACGACCTGCCTACTCGTATTCAGTCCACGATAAGATTATACGCCGACGATTGTGTTTTATACCGGAAAATAGAGGGCCTGGATGACTGTACGCTTTTGCAGAGTGATCTGATGTTTCTTGAGACGTGGTGTGAAGAGTGGCAGTTGCAAATTAACGTTTCCAAAACAAAATATCTGAACTTCAATAATAAACGCACATCAACACAATTTAACTACACCCTTTTCAGTGTCCCCATTGAAAATGTTCATACATATAAATATCTCGGACTTCATTTCACGCCCAACCTTTCATGGGAACCACATATTAACCACGTCACGGCAAAGGCTAATCAAACTTTAGGCTTTCTAAGACGTCACTTACACTTGGCAACACGGGAAACAAAACTGATTGCATACACATCTCTTCTTCGTCCCAAGCTGGAATACGCATCTCTCATCTGGAACCCGCATCAGTCATATCTCATTGACAAGTTAGAAGCCATTCAAAATCGAGCCACCCGCTTCGTTCTCCGAAATTATACCCGTACAAGTATAACAACACTAAAACAACAAACTAATATACCCCTTCTTGCAGACCGACGTAAAATAACTCGACTAACTGCCCTTCATCACCTGTACTATCATTCACCCTCAAAGAAAGAAAAATATTGCCCAGCTGCCAACCACGTCTCGGCACGCACAGACAATTCACAGAAACTTCAGCTCGCCACTCCTAGAACTAACACCTTCAAATTTTCTCCGTTACAGTTATCTATATCAGACTGGAATTCCCTCCCCGACGACATCGTAACAGTAAAAGAGTCCATTAGATTTCGTTCCGCAATTGCCACTCTTTACAATACGTAAGAAAGAGCGGAAAGAGGAAAGGATTCCTAACTCTTGTTGATTTGTATGTGTATTGTTGTTTTTGCCCCCCCCCTTATGTAAAGCCCCTACCGGGCGCTATAAGGATATATTAAATTAAATGAACGAAATGAAACGCTATATCATCACCTCTTCCTGTACAACATTAAAAAAAAACGTCACATGTAAAAAACACAATTTCGAAACATTAAGCAGTGAGTCGCTTAGAGATAAGTACACCCTGTACCAAAACAGGGGATGTCAAACAACGTACGCGACAAACACGTCAGCGCGCGTTTGCTGGAGTCTGCCGCTGAGCGTGGTGCCTGCCGCGGGAACACTCGTGCATTCATCTGCGCCGAAAGGTGCGCCATGTTGGCGTGCGAAACGCGCGCCCGGAGTTCTTCTAATTAGCGCAGTCCGGTCGGACAAGGGGCTGCCATCCGGGGCATTCTCTTGCCCCTCGAGCAAAAGCGCCCGTTGGGTCGAGCCGGAGAGGAAGCGGACACTGTGCGAGTGCGGGGGTCGAGTCTATTACCGACGCTCCGGAACCTGATTCGACTGGCCGCGGTTTTTAACCGGGAAGGCGGTGTTGACATCGACACGGCTGCTTTCGTTCCCGCGCAAGCCTTCGTCTGTACAGCGGTTTGGAATTCATTTAACGGAATATATTAGAATCTGTTCAGCGCATTCAGTTAGGCCCTCAAGCTACATGTTTGAGCGAGTATTTGATCTTTGTTCACTACTCACTCATTTTCAGGTTTACTTTTACTGTTCACGTGCATGGTTCCTTGTGTAAATTGTTACCTTTTTTGTGCAAGCGTAAAACCTTCTGATGGTTGTATTTCTACCACTAGTTACATTATTGTGTAATTACGTTTGTGCGAAAACAAGACCAAAGATATAATGCCAGATCACGTAAAAATTACTTTAATTGATCCCATCTTATTCTTGTGCACGGTGCCCACGTGAGAGTCAGTATTTTACTTTTACATCTCCAATATGAATGACCTACGTGTTCAGTTTGTAATACTAGCATTTATTTGTTTCTCTCACTTCCAAAAAGTTCTGTTCTAATGACATTCGCAATAGTTTATTTAGAATATATTTCTTGTTGTATATAGCCATTCACGTTGCCCCTCTGAACATATTCACAATAATAAAAAATAAAACTATATACAATCGCTACCGCCCTTTAAATGAATATGACAAGCCAGAGGTCTTAAGGCAGTACGCAATAACAGTTAAGGATAAAAGACAGCATGCTAAAGACGCTTAACAAGAGCAAACGCAAACCTAAATTCCCATTTTGCCTTATTCTATTCATAATTGAACCCTGTCTTTGAAAGCCAACAATTTGAATAAAACCATTCCAAATTATACCTGTTTGCACCTCAAGAACCGTAGGAAAAAAAGCCCGGCTTCTCGCGGATGATTACTAATTTTATCCTTTAGGTGGAGATTTAAGATATATTTAGTATCATTTTCGAGTGGATACACGTTATTTTATCAGGGAGTAGACGTTTCAAACGCCAAAAGCATCGCCTGTGCCTCCGACAACCAAATCTGGCGAGAACTATTTCGCGCGGCGTATGAACAATGCGCAAAACTTACTGTTTTCTTGAGGTGAAAACGGGTATAGATATTCTCAGTGACATTCCGAATCACGAAATGGCTCTTGCGTTTTCACTACTTACTGCAGTTCTGAAAGCTTATTTATGCGTTGTCAAGCACCGGAATATAAGAGTACAGAGAAAGTTAGTCTTTCTGAAAACTTATTTAGAAATCTCTGTCCACAACCTTTTTAGCGCAGATAATTTTGGAGGTTTTTAAATGGTGAGTAACCATCTGCACAATTACCTTTATAGCACGCAATAATCACAATATCCCGTGGATACCTCTAAATATAAAAAGTTGTATCCCCCCCCCCCCACAAAAAAAGGATGCTTTTATCGCAAGCACACGCAGCCATTTTAAATGTAGCACGCAACCCGAGAACCGCTGCCAAAACGTTATCTCAGTTTGTTTGCAAAAAAAAAGAAAGTGAAAACAAAGAGAGCATCACCACAGGAACCAGTTGTCTGACTAAATTAAATACCTCGGACCATACTGGACAATTATATAAAAAAAAACGATTGTTTGCATTCAACACTTCTGTCTTTTATAAAACACACCCCTGCACCATTATGACACAGAAGGGTCTAAAAAGCCAGTGGCGTTTGTTTCATTCCTATGAAGTGTCGAGAACCCCTACCTACATATCTTTAAATATAAATTCCGTACTCGCAACAGTTATCTTAAGCGCCCCACTGAATAATATAAACTGTTGGCACCACCTCTTTGTAATAATAAAAGAGGTTCATCTGGCATTCTATTTGTTTTTATTAGTTCTCACACAAACATTTAAAAAACTTCAGATAATGCATGTTTTGACCAAATTTTTGAATTCGAAACGTGAATGTTTTAATGAAACCTCAAGATAAATGTATTTAACTCTACATGCAAATATATAATAATTATTCATATAAAGTACAAAATAGAAAGGCTCATCGAGGAGACTAGCATGTATTACAATATTTTTTTTATATGACAAACAAAGGCCTCACTACAAAAAAAGAGAAGGTTTTGACCCACTCAGGAAGAAAGCATAATTTTTAAATGCTATGCGTATAAATCTACAAATTATCCAAGAACATAATGCACTAATAAGGATGATACAGCTAAAATACCTTTAGCCTAGAAATTGCAGAAGCTGTAGCGATTCATAAAATATCGACATTTAAAAAGTAAACCTAACTATAAAACTATTTATTTTAGTAATAGAGTCGTTCTTGCAGAATAAACAAATGGACAAGTTAATATGAATTCATCCTGAAAAAAACAGCCCAGTTCTTCAACACTGCTGTATTGTTTTATCATCAAGACCAATGCTGTAGAGAAATGAATGAAGCGAACTACATAACACGACAGAGACTCAAATGCGCCAGCCAACCTTCAATGACTCTAACAAACAATAAGATTCAATTTCTTCATCTTCGTTAGCACGTGGAGTCATAAAGCGAAGAAATAAGTGCAAAATCTGCGATGCACCCTGCGCCTGCGCGATGACAGTTTCATCTATACATTCCAATAAAAATCTGTTAGTCACCGTTTGTCCTGTGTTGTCCTCCTTCTTTACTTGTGTCTTTCGCGATGTTATTTTGCGATGAAGACATCCTTGTACTAGAACCATCCTACCTAACGTGCTAAAACACATTTCTACTTTTTTTTAATAAATACCATTGCTAACTCGTCGTGGGCATTGTTTAGGTGCCCTATCTTTCATTACCACCTAGTTTAAATGCGAGGATGATTTATGCTCAGCCATTTTATACAGAGAGCAAATTGATGCAATTAATTTTTTTAGACGTTTTCATATTGCATGACAGATTCTCACACTAACCTCTTACTAAACTTCGAACGCTTGGGTGCTTTATGCCAATTTGTCGAGAACGTAACGTACACTACCAATGTGGAGCGCAAGTTCGTCTGGTTTTTGCAGGGGTTGTGGTGAAAACAGAATGCCGAACTCAGATTGGTTCTGAATAAAGGATAGGGGTTATACCTTAAGGCAGCTTGCTCTTGGGGCTACCCACTATCCTTCAATCACAGCCAATCACAGCACGGTGTTGCTCTGACGTCACCACAATTCCTCCGCAAGAAGCAGACGACTTGCTCTCCGCATGGGTATCATTATGATCATCATCATCACCATCAGTTTACATTTTGGGGTCATGAACAGCTATATTGCATTAATAATGATGCACAAAAAAGATTCGTAATATTTGGTGGTAATCGATCCCCAAAAAGGGCACTACCGGCTGAGCAATATAAACTTTTTGAACCTTGTTTTTCCCATCAACATGAATGCTATAACAACATTTTAACCATCACTTTGGACACAACCAAGCAGCATCGGTTTCTGAGAAAATTGTAAATCAGCATCAATTTAGTCGAAGTTAAACATTAGTTTGTCTCTTCGCCCCATACATTACACCAATATTTTTGCTTGTCTTGCGACATTGAACACGATATGAAAAAAACACGAATTCAACATTGCATGCACTTCTTAATTGATGGCAGTGGTATGTTGCAGCACCCAGTAGGGGCGAATGATATAATTTATTTTGTTTCATGGTAAAAACAATTAGTTATTCCGTCAGCGTAGGGCAGCTATCTGAAACAGAAGCATTTCTTTGTACTCATGAAATTGGAAGAGGCTATTTTGCAAAAAATATTGCTCATTTAATTGTGCATTTCATCATATGCCATTTCGTATCAACTGAGAATTAACAGAAATTTTATTAAGAGCCAGTCACTTTTTTATAAATTGTTTATTTGAATGAGGGCAAAGACAAATAAACTCTAGCAAAACAAATCATGCTGAATTTAAAAGACATTCCTAGTTGTGTAATCAAATGTGAACATTCATTTAAAAAAATCTTTTGAACATCAAATAGCTAGAATAAATTCTATATTACGAAGCAATCTTTTGCGGCTACTGTAAAAAGAGGTAAAAAGAAACGTTTTATGCTATCAAGACTTACGTAACTGAAGGTATATTTACAATAAATTAAAGGCCAATATAAGTTAGAGAACCTCGAGAAGGCATGATGATTTGAGAATAGATTAAGTATTTATTGCTGACTTTATGAAATTTACAGGTTCGCGCCTGTAATAAAGGCGCGAATCTCACATATACGCAGAAAAGAATTGTAGGGTATGATATCTAATTATATTAGCACACTAATACAATTAGGATATAAGACCAGAACTTTTCTTTCCTACAAGAAGCTCAGAGTAAACACGCAAGCTCATCTAGAGTGCGAATCGAACAAAAAAGTTCTTAACTTCGAACTCAAATGGGGACGAATAGTTCTCCCAGAAAACACAAAGCTAGCGACGAATAACTATTGATACGAAACCACAGGTATAACAACTACATGATAGGAACTATAATGGCTGAGCAGCATAAATCAAGCATTAACAGAGACTGAGAGCAGACCTTTGTTTGTTTGTATAAGCGTCGCCAAAGTATTACAAAATAATCGTCAACAATCCTCCTGCAGGCACAAAAACTGCACTAGAATTAAATTAAAAAGCTGCTGATTTTGGTGAGCTGGGTACGTTCATTTTTCTCCTAATGTGACTAAATATATTTCTACTACCACTATGAATATACGCTAACGCATTTCCGAAAGGGAGGAGGGAAAATCGACCAAAGAAGCGTGCCGTAGGAGTGTCAAGAACTTTCACTCTTTGATTTTGGTGTTCGCCACTATATTTGCTCCTCAGAGAGCAAAATTTTCTTTATGAATAACAATGTCTCACTGGTATTTCGAAGCCCATTCTTCTTAGACGAATATATAGTGGCTGCCTGGAACGGCTACGCGAGTAAGCGTTTTGAGAGGCAACATAACTTTTTCCATCGAGAAGGAGGATCTGTAGCGCGTCAGCCATTCCTAACGGCCGAAAAGGCTTTGATCAACTTTACTGCGGAGATCCTTTAACATGTACCTCTAGTAAAACGGAAAAAAAATGAAAGCCGCTTACAACTCCCTGTAAGGCCGAATTGGAGCGCAGCTCTTCGAGGAGGAGGAGGGAAGGGTACTGAGGGGAGGGTATACCCGTCCTTTTCCTCCTCCCTCACGGGGGTCACGTGACTTGGGAGGGGTCACGTGACCTGTGGGGGTCACGACCTGGGGGTCACGTGACACTTACGGTTACGCCGACGGCGACGCCGCTCAAGCCGGAAACGGGCGCCTAAGAGCCTGCGCTCTAAAAGAGAGGGCGTTACACCCTTTTATGTTTAGTTTGCTCGCTTTTTGTTTTGTATTTCCTTTCGTCAATGCGCTGTTTATCGTCAAGTTTCTCGTCACTTTTAGGTACACAGTTAGCAGGCCAGTCCACTCACTTGGCGTCTGACTACGACCGACTGTGGCAATAGCGGTTTTCAAACCTCTTGTGATGGCTTACGACGGGATGAGCAGCAATGCAGCCGGTCCGAAACCGCCACAAGATGCTTAAGAACCGTTCTTTTCCGAGTCGGTCGTTGTCGAACGCAACTGTGTGAACGGCACTTCAGTTTCGCAACAAAATGCACACGCATATTTGTGCTGGTTTCTTCGTTGACGTGTTCACATTGGTTGGTGCCCCATGGTGAGTGGAGTGAATGCGGAAAAAACGCTAATGGGCACCTGTGTTTGAACATGCAAGTATACGCGTCTGACGGAATTACTTTTAGATAAAACATTTATTTAGTTATTTATGTATATTTACATTATTTTGACGAATAAACAGTGCCGTGGTCTTACATAGCTCGTATCCGTAATGGTTACGTGACTTGAAGCAAAGCAGTGAAGTGTAGGTGAAGAGTACTGCCGGACAAGGTCGTTCAAAAACACCTCTATCATCGGACATATTTCCCTGGAACGATGCGATACATTGTAGCCATCCGAAGAGTTGAGTTATGTTCAACATAACGTAGAGTCACTGGCAGTAAAAGACTCGAGTGAAATGGCGAAATCCGAGGAGTCACCGAGAAGGCGGGAAAATAATGAATAAGCGAAAAGCCTGAAGATAATAAATTACCCCCTCCTGAATTTTTTATGGTGTACGCGACTATGAGCTAAACAAAGTATATCCATTCCCTCTTTTTTTATATTTATATAAGGTGCTTGAAGTAACTAGGCTCGCTCTAAATTGAACCAAAAATATCGGCTCCCGCAAGTGGCAGTCTAAACGTTTTGTCAAATGTCTATTTCAAAGGTCGGTTTTATCCTGTAAAATTACAAAGCGTAAGTCCCTTTCTGTAAAAGAATGAGGCAAAAAAACTTGCCAAGGTCAACGACGGACGCCGACGCAGAGGACCGAGTCGAGTAGAGGGACGCGTTTAGCACACGTATTGATAGCGTCGGGAACAGCCTCGGAAGGTCCAGCCGACCAGCGCAAAAAGCGGACGACACGCAGACGAAATCCGTCGGCAGCAAAGAGCGCCGTCGTTATGCAACCGCGTGTATTCTTTACTTGTATTTTTTTACGTCAAGCATTGCTTTTATTGTCCGCATTTATATTTAATGCCAAAGGTACATGACATGAAGTACTGTGTTCATTTTTTAGACCTCGGTCGTCGGAAACAATTTCGATAAGGAGGTAGCGCCATCTATCAAAACTTGCGCAAAACGCGCCATGCCACTCGACACGGTCGTCTGCGTCGCCCTCCGCCGTCCACCATGACAAGTTTTTCGGCCACACTTTTTTTACAGAAAGAGAGCTAGACTTCTGTGCTCTTACAGGATAAAACCGACCTGTGAGCTACACCTCTGGCGAAACGTTTCGACTGCTACGTGCAGGCGCAGGAGCCAACGATACGATCAGATGGATCATATAAAACGGCGTCCAAATTGCCTCGACACGGCGCTCGTTGTTGGTCGGAGGTTCGCTATCATCGACTAAACCTATCGCACTGAAAAGCGCAGGATCACGGCGCATTCGCTGTACGTGATTGGTTTAGTCGATAAAATGCAATGCGAAAAAAAAACACGCAGAGCGCTACGAGGACGCATTTTGGCGCTGCTTGAATAATTGCATCGGATAGCGGCGTCGGTTGCGTTAGGGACTTAAATGGGAGTTAGGTGGTGTTTGTGGAGTAGTGTTAGCTTGATTAAAACTGTGTAAGAATTAACAATCCGCCCAATCCTCTTTAAGCGAAAGCATTAACTGTCCCATGGAAAGAAGCCGGCGTTGTGTGTAGTGGCGAAAAACGGCACCTAAATTCCGTCAGTAGCAGCGAAAACCGGCACCTCAAGTTCTCATTGGCTGAGCGAAACGGCACCTAAAGTCCCAGTGGCCAAAAGCAGAGCAACGCAGACGCTTCGTCACGGAAGCCGGCGGGGCGCTCAAGGTCAAAGCGAACGCGCCTCAGATATAAAACACAAAGAAGAGCACAGCAACGATACGATGCATCGTCACGGAAGCCGTGGAGCCGGCGCGGGCGCCGCGCTGCGCAGTGGGGAGCGTGATGTCATCGCAAGAGCGCCGTGTGAAAAGGGAACACGCGGTGCGCTGCTTGTAGGAATGAACCAGCGTGCTGGAATGCTTTCGGCATTCCTACACGTAAGCAAGTCTTAATTGTATTCGTTTTTTTAGAACTGGATTTATACTTCCTTTCAAGGTTGTCAGGACGCAGCCGAGGCTACGAGATAATCTGGCCAATTAAGTGGCGTGGAAAACGCGAGTCACTAGTCATGTTTCGTTTATGGTTGCTTCAGTGATGATAGAACATGTACGGCAACATAACGAAGGCCACCATGATGGAGCGCTTTTGATGGTGTCTTATTGGTCCCGGTCAGCCCCTCTGGCGTCGGCTCCTCTGGACATAAGGTGAAACTAAGTACTGACGCTTTCATCAATTCTGAAATCATAAGCACGAATGATGCGCAGATGTGCTGCTTGATTCGAGCGATGCTACAAAACTTTACACCGGCTTGCTCACGCTTGACGACAAAGAGGGGAACACGGCGCGTGTTAAGCTTCCTTAGGGGGTATGGGTAGCGCTACACTCGCCGGACGAGTAGGTGTATGACACACACCTCTGTAGCGCTACTTGCACCTAGGCTTCATTTCTTGAAAACGCACGTGCCGCGAAAACATATAGTCAAGACGAGGCATCCGACTCAGTTCCAACCGGGGGCTTGATCACATTAATGGTACATCTTATCACCATAGCATGATCGTAAAACGATAACTACTGACTGCAAACAGGGCATAATGATGGGGCACTTACACACGTGCCTTCGCTCTACTCGGAGACAAAAAACGCCTCAACGTTATCTCTCTCGTCTTTCTTGCAGTACGAAATGTGACCAGCGGCGGTTGGCTACTGAATCGGATGTGTGTCTTGCCGTTATTCGCGGCCCGTGCGTTTTTCAAAATAAACCAGTTGCAAGTAGCGCTCTTGCGGCGCGAGCCACCGTTCGATTTAGCGCTTTTTGGGTGTACCAATGGCCCAAAGGGAAATCGGTGATACCCTTACGGTAGCGCTACCTATGGCAGATGGGTTCCACACCCCACCAAGCACAGACACGACGCGCAGCCCGCGCACTTCGTGCGTATTTTAGGGGAAGACATATCGAGTTTGTCGTTCTTTGTCATCATGATTAAGCTTAGGTAAATAAGTTGAACCAATGCGCGAAGTTTTCAAGAAACAATAGAGATTATAAGTAAAAAAATGGCTAATATATAATTGGCTCGTGATCTAATATTATGTTGTGTTTCAGTTTATCAAATAAGCAAAAACTCTATGGAGCACTGAGGACCATTGTAATTTCCAACAAATTGACAAGTTGTTTTTTTTTGGCGGCTTTACGTTTTATTTTTGTTTCGTTTTTAAATTTCGAACTAAACTATCTATGCGGTGTATTTTATGAACTGGTTGCTTAGTGTACTATCAACTGCGCGATATATATCTATTTTCGTGGCACGTGAAGAGTTCCCGCTGTATCCATATAGGCAGCTGCGAGAGTATAGCCCTGGCTATTTTCTAACGGCCTTGTAATCTTTGACCGTTTCGTGACGTGCAGCTGGCAGTCTACCGCTGCTGGTCTGGCACCCTGAAAAACGCTACAAACATGTGGATTATGTAAAATAGCAGAGTCCACAGAAAGCTACTTTCCAAGGGATTTTGTGGTGAAACGATATTTTCTACGATTAGATCAAAGTGGCCTGCACATTTTGAGCTTTGTTTGTGCAGATATATATGTCACAGACATAAAGAGTATTCAAGATCGACACATTTGCGCGCTCTAGACTGTAGGACGTGACGAAAGCGAACGTTCAAATAATTATTTCGAATTGAATGTTAAAATATTAACAAGGAAACAAATCTTTCAGGATATTTTTGGACCTTGTTGCGCCTCTCTTCGACGAGCTATTTGGACTTCGTAAGAAACAGCCAACCAATATTAATATTTCATTACACACTCACGCCAAGGTTCAGCACGTTAATAATCAACCTAAGTTCAAATTCAGACTCCACGAGTCTTTTGCAATGGAAATGTGACCATAAGGGGCGCGGATAAGTGTCATTGAAAGTTTCTGTGACCATGTGGCAGCATATCAGGTGCACCGTAAACCTTCCCAGGCTTCGATTGGTAAAAATGCTGACCAGAAGATTGCAATTTTGTATTACAATGAACTTAGCTCGCAGAGCGTACCGATATTATCGGCGCGAGTACGCTTTAGATGGCGTTGTCCTGAGACTGCAAATGCAGTGAAAGAAGCTTGTAGCCAAAAAAATTATTGAGGCTACTTTAACCATCCTTAAGAATAATCAAATGATATTTTTTTCATCTACAAATTTCTGTCGTGTTTATTAACGGCTAAACTCCTCATGCCCCTTAACCTCATGGGCGACAGCCGAACCTTTTTTTTTATAACTTTGCATTTCTTACGTGGGCCGGCTTATTTGCGTTATTATGAGTCACTATATAATTAGTCATTTCTCAAAGCACTAAATGAGCCCTAAGGAAGCTCTTCGGGCTTTTCACTAGAGCTGACAAGAGCATATCAAGCCCGACCGCTACTTTTCCGCTTTGTACTGCTTGAAAGCGCGGTATAAGAATGTATACCCGAAGGGTACTGAAGCGGCCCTAAAACGTCTCGGTGCTCTGTCGTCGTTTCATGTAAGCGACGTTGATACCTCGCCATCCCGGCTCTACGCGGATAAAAATTCGCGAAGAGCAGCCACCGTGAACGTTCCCATGCCGAGAACTCGTTGCAAATATCCTGCGGCGATTTAGACGGCAAAGGTCGTTCGCAGTTCGCAAAAAAGATAGAAAGAGCTAGCGAAAACGTGTTTGATATAAAATAAAGCAAATCAGAAAAGAAGATGCCGAGAGGCAAAAATGAAGGGCACAATGTTTTTTTATTGCCCCTTTTTTTCTTTCTTCTTTTGTACACGCTGCGAGTGAATCTTTGAATGGACAATCAGCGACTAGAGAAAGCGGAGACCCAGTTTTCAATGTTTTGTCGTTCTTGCTTCCAGATTCTAGGACATTTTTGACTCCGTTTTCAAGCATGCACTAAACTCCTAAAGGAGTTTAGTTTTATATCACTTCAATTTTCTCGGATAGCGCCTCTTCGTGTTGTTCGCTCCGACCACAAGCTTGCAGAGTTACACCCTTTTGTCGTAAGGATACCAAATTGACGGAGCACAAAAACCAGCTCCGACCACCCAAATTCGCCAATTCCTAGGCTAAAAGGACAAGGCACAAACTAACGACATAAATTTATAACTAAAGAACTTGAGACCGAAGGCTGAAAGCTTAAGCAAATCGCTCCTGTGCAGTATGAGGAGCAATTCAGCTGTCTACAGAACACGTCCCACATCTAAAAAAAAAAAAAAAATGATTACAAAAAATGTTGCTTAAGAAAAGAAGGTACTTTATGTTTTAGAGCCGCTTTGTTTGAGGCTGTTTACAAAGTTGGCCATTGCTTTATATTTTAGTGGGTCAAGGCAAGGGCCCTCTCGTGAAATTCCGAAAGGGTTGTCCCAGATCTGCCGTTTTAATGGCTTCGTGTTGTTTGGACTGCGTTTGCACAACGACGTGTTTGCACAGCGACACACACCGCTCAGTAGATATGGTTCGGTCCTGCAAACGACCGGTTAACAGAATTTCAGGAAACCTAAGTCACTACCGATATGTCTCCTGTAAATCTCGTGCGAGTTTGTTGCGCTCATCATGCGGTGTGAATAAATTAGGGCAAGATTTCCTACCTGCCCACAGGTGCATAAACTGAGACCATGTTTTTACGTAGTGAACATAGTGCTTATTCTTTATTTTGGAAAGGCGTTGGTGCATTTATTACTGTACAATCACTTCAGAGTTGCAAGCTTTCCCAACTTTGTTCATTTTTTCTCTGGCACTGCCCCTCGTTTCAGGTTCAGTAGGTATTCCTACTAGCAGGTACAAACTGCTCTAAAGCATGGTAAAAGACGGGAAGTCAGGACGGTGCGGCCTCCGTGTTTTGCGCTTTCCGCAAGGTGACTGGGTCGATGCTTTTGCGAAATATGCGGAATATGCAAACGATGTTGTTATGCCCGTGGTTTGCGTCTCTCCAGCCAAAACGAATAAGATGATCTACAAAGGCACAATCACACAGCCAAGATTTACGATAACTGCGTTTGCTCCGGTGGTCCGTGTAGTTGTATTTTACCCTGCTCTCTGCAACACCGTGTCATAACGAAGAGCTGGAACGGTCACGGTTTGTGCTGGCCTACCGGTTGACAGAAACCCGCATCGGCACCGAGTGCACTTGGGCTGTTGATGCTCAAGCTTTTCATCCGCAGGCTTGTCGCCAGCTGATCCTGCTGGTCAACGGTGAGAAAGCGGCGAGAGTGACCTCTTAGGTAATTGTAAATCCTTGTTCATCCAGTTATCCGGTGTCAAAGTGTGGAAGACTGTCCAACGAGTACTGAGGGCGGGAACAACGAGCGTTTTGCCTTGCTTTTTATAACCGAAACCAGAGCAGCGAGATAACTGCCTTGCGTAGTTTAAAATTACGAAGCAATATGTTTCAACAGGTCGAGTACGTCACCGGGGATGTAGGCGAGACGGTTTGCACTGTTTAAACGCGTTGCAGTATTCACGAGTGGTACCAGGAAAACGACGTCAACAGAGAAGGAGTTCGCGATTCAGCATAATGCAGTGCCACGGGCCCGTGAATTTCGCAAAATTCGGAAAGATAACGGTATAAAAAATTAACGAAAAACGCATTAGCGTTACTCTAGTGATCACGAATAACACCGGTCACAAACTCCCGAGCCGCACCGCTCCACTCAACACCGACACGACATACGACAACAAACTGCATCAAAACGCCCCAAAAGTGAAAGCGTCTGCTCCCGTACTGCAACTAGCGGAAGTGAAGTGTTGGGCGGACGTCCTTCACAAGAATATATAAAAAATGCTTTCGCAAAGATCATTTCCATTTATTATGATAATTACATAATGATAAAATCCCAATAATTGTTTTTTTGTATCTGATTCAAGCTGGTCGGACTGCTCATAACATTGGTCAAGCATAAAAATAACAAAAAAATTGAACTTCTTCAACGACCGGTTTAAGAGTTATTATCAATACAGCGTTCTTTTTCGCAACGGACAAGCATTATAAATTTTGCCTCCATACTTTTAAAATGCAAACAGTTCTTACGTACGGCTGTCCATTGAGCCGTGTTTTGTGTCTTCTTCTGTGAATCTTTAACGGTCAGCGACCTAAAGAGCTCATCCGCACATGTCAAGCTTATACGCCGCGTGGGAGGAAGCAAACGTTGAGCAGGAAGTGTCAGGCGTGAGTGTTGGTTGTTGTGTTTGTGTATATGTCGGTGTTGTAGTATATGCGTGGTGTTCGTGTTGTCTGCGATACATGTAGGGTTGCTGTCTACTCGTGATTGGTCGTAGCGTAGTAACAAACTCGTTGTATTTTTTCTATAGACTGCTAGAAATCGCGCTAGGTGGCGCAAGTTACCGCCCGATTCCAAATCCTTTGCTGAAGTTATCTGTCCATGTAAGTTCGGCATTAGTATGTCTGTCTAGCGGCTCCGTAGCACTGCGCCGCCGACCGCCGACGACGACGCACGTACGTACACATCGCGACACTGTTAGCGCGAACACGACATCGGCGCATTTTCGCATTTTACTTTCAATAGTATTAGCGAGCACGAACTTTTATCGCTTACACTGTATAACTAAATGAGATCTTTCCGTAGCATAACAGCTTGGATGTTATCCCTTGGTTTCAAACAAAACTGGAAAAACCGGCAGTCGCTTGTTCGCGCTAACAGTGTCGCGCTCTGTACCTTTGCACGTAGCTATCGTCCGCCGCCTGAGACTGTTTTTTGTATTGCACAGCGGCCAATGACACATCAGCATCTCTGCGCCCTCTGCGCTTCGACTGACAGGTGCGCGGCTCGCTGGGCTTGTCTCTCGCCTGTTCTCGGCAGCTGGCCGCCATGTTTTATGAGGAGCACGCTTAGAACACGCTGAGCCGTGTTTAGCGTAAGAAAAACACGGTGTATCGTGTTAAGTTTACACGGCACCTCATGTGGAGACGAGTAACACACATGGCTGCTGTAAAACGAACACGTTATGACGTGTCCGCTATGGGACAACGGTTTACTGGTCTGGGCGGTATTTTGCTAACTGTGTAGGTGGCGGCCAGAGCGCACCCACATTGAAAGAATGATCATGGCCAAACCACATTTCTATGGACTGTGGGATGAGGAAGGTGCTGTGCTGCACTGCAATTCGAAAGCCGCTTTGTTCCACTCAGGTCCCATCTGGCCAGCGAGCGTTTGGAACAATGCTGGCGGTCGGGTTGTTCGGTGAATCTTGCGAAAGAAGCAGATGCCAACATCCCTGCCTCGGTAGCGGAAATATTTTGCTTGAGAAATGTTCCTAGTGTTTATCATCACAAGGAGCCGAGTTGTGCCAGGATACAAGGAAAGTAAAATACTTCAGGAAATGGTCTTTAATGAGTACTAAAATGACTGTCACGCACAAACCCAAAGAGTTCAGTAGAGTGAGGCCAGTGCACATTTGTTTTAGAAATGAACTTGCGCGCTCAAATGCCCTGTCTGAAACTATATATCTTGCAGGCTCGACAGCTCTAAAAGCAATTTGGGTTAGGAACAAATATTGCAATACTGGAAAGCCGGTGTGCTGCAGGATAGCCATTGGTCGTTGACGGTACAAACGTGTCCCAACAGTACTTTAATGGCCAGGCCCAGAAATCTCGAATTCTCATGGCATCCTGCCAGATAAACATAAAGCGTTACCATTAAACACCACTTTGACGGCGAACCGCTATTGATACCATGACAAGGCATAGTCGCTTCTGTACAGGCAAGAAATTCGTCGGTACTGTGGCTGATGTATTTCAGGAATAGCTTTGTCTATGTGGGGTGGTGTGGCTTTGCTCTGGGTGATGGTGCAAGTCCGCAGGGGTTACTGGGCACAAACGCTGGACATGGCATAAGACACTCATCAACATGACGCTCAATCTCATGATCACTGTTAATGACTGACGCTGATAACGGAATAGCGGTATGCGAGAATTGCAATAAATGTGACAAGC
>JAZHYW010070223.1:0-26748 GCA_037355805.1 Ixodes ricinus
TAAGAAGAAAGTTACGTTCGTAAATAGAGAGTTTTAATGCGAATAGCATTCTTTTGGATACTTCACGCACTTTTAGTCTATGTATCTATCTATCTATCTATCTATCTATCTATCTATCTATCTGGCTATCTAACCTCTTACGCCGCGGGTTGATAAATAAATAAAAAAATCAGCAGAACCCATCCTTTGGGAATGATTATCCTACGTTAATGCGAATAGCATCAAACGGTGCGGAGTTATGCGCGTTCGTCAGGTGGCCGGCACACTCTAGATACGCCCAGCCCAATCTTGAGGCGATTCTAAATTTGTTGACACTTTCACAGCCCTGCGCACGATCTCCGCAGCCCAGCACGTGCGTTTGTGTCACTTAGGAAGGCGAGCAAAGCACGCGCCATACGCACAAACACTCAAAATGGTACTGACCAGACTTTCTGGCGTCTCAGCTAGTCTCAGCCAACGGTACTCTAAACGGTTGTTTATATCTTTACCATAGGACGCGCTTTACAGCGCTGTCACAGCTACCGGTGCGCGCGCGTTCCATGCACGAGGGCTCATTCCGCTCTCGTGAGGGTGAGCACAGCCGCTACATCACCCTCTCCCGAGCGCGGGAGAGGGTGCTGTTAGAGGCGGGGTTTGAGCCGCACGTCCGGGAGCTTCCTGGCTCGTGACGACGACCATTCCCCGAAGTGAAGAACCCAGGGGTCCAGTGGAGGTGGGAGAATTGGTAACGTAACGAACGGTTTAATTACATGGTTGCGATACAGTCGTCAAATCCGAGAGAACTGCTGAGCAGACTCGCGCTCCGCCTTATATAGGGGTCCGTTTTCTCCCTCACTCCCCGCCAGGGCAGCAAGTGCGCAGCAGCAACCCGCCGTCAAGTGCGTCGTAGCAAGGTCCGCCGCGTCGTAGCCAGAAGTGCGTCGTAGCCCTGGTCCTCCGCAATTAGGTCATGCCTCTCTCCCTTTCCTGAGCGCGCCAAGCCCCACGCACGCACACACGTCCCGTTGACGTCACGGACTCGTTGAGACCTGTCTCCGCAGTTAGGTCCGGCCTCTCTCCCCTTCCGGAGCGCACCAAGCCGCACGCACGCACACACGTCCCGTTGACGTCACGGGCGCGTCGAGACCTGTCTCCGCAGGCGCAGACACGTAGGCGCCGGTTCCGTACTCCTCGGGACTCGTTTCGCGTAGGCCCCGTCCAGCAGGCGACGTTCCCGGACAGATCATGACTCGTTTCCGCAGCGTTGAAACTCGGAAGAAGGTCGCCGAAGGTTCCATTCTTAACAGTGCATGGAACGCGCGCGCACCGGTAGCTGTGACAGCGCTGTAAAGCGCGTCCTATGGTAAAGATATATACAACCGTTTAGAGCGCGTTGAATGACTGCCTTCATGGCTGCTGTCGTTAGCGCGTCTGGCCTGCTGATCAAAGGGTCAACGGTTCGAATCCCAGCCGGCGCCGGTCTTTTTTATTTATTTATCGACCCGCGGCGTAAAGAGGTTAGATAGCCAGATAGATACATAGATAGACGAAAAGTGCGTGACAGCGCTGTAAAGCGCGTCCTATGGTGAAGATATAAACAACCGTTCTGAGTACCGTTGGTTGAGACTAGCTGAGACGCCAGAAAGTCTGGTCGGTACCATTTTGAGTGTTTGTGCGTATGGCGCGTGCTTTGCTCGCCTTCACTAAGTGACACAAACGCACACGTGCTGGGCTGCGGAGATCGTGCGCAGGGCTGTGAAAGTGTCAACAAATTTAGAATCGCCTCAAGAGTGGGCTGGCGTATCTAGAGTGTGCCCGGCCACCTGACGAACGCGCATAACTCCGCACCGTTTGATGCTATTCGCATTAACGTAGATAATCATTCCCAAAGGATGGGTTCTGTTGATTTTTCTATGATAGACTTCATAGTGCTTTTTGGAGCGTTAGCTACACTGGCCGAGGTTGAGCAGTTTCGCGTGGCCCTCATAATGAGCCGTGCTCATTATGAAAGCCACGCGCCACGAGTGGCCACGCGCCACGCGCGAGCCACGCGCGGCGGCGGTGGCTCCTCCGTTTCCGCCGCGCGCTTTGCATAATGAGCACGGCTCGCATAATGAGCACGGCTCGCATAATGAGCACGACTCATTATGAGAGCCACGCGAAGCCGCCGCCGCGCGCTCCGCCGCAGCCGCGACCGCCTCGCCCGCCTCGCCGGTCTGCGCATTCCAGAGGAGTGACATCATAGTCGCGGCAGACGCACTGGCGCCACCGCGTGCCCAGCTGTGCGCCTCCGTTGCGCAGTAGCCAAGTCTGACGCTGCACCGGAGCCGCTTGATAGCGACTCTCATTTCGTGCGCATAAGCTCACGCTACGTATATCCTGGCATAGCCGAGCTAAGCCACCGCGATTTTTTCTGTCCCGCAGCGCTCTGCGCAACCCACTACAATTTCCGGAACCTTACTAATCGGACCAAGTAAGTCAGGCATAGCAAGTCGGTGATGGCCACTGGTAACACTTATCAACATCTCCTTGTATCTACTGTTTACACCGAGCCTACTTATCCCAACCAACCTTCAAACTTGAAAGTCTTTTGACGCCATGCACTTACTTCTTATCGCAATTACCGGGCCAACGTTTGGTCTACGGGCCGCTGTCGTTTGAACAAACAAACGGCAAGCAGAAACGTTTGGGAGAGCAGACGACAGTTCGAACGATCAGGCGGCCGTTGGAACTTGACGACGCACTGAACGTTGTCCGCAGGTGGTCCGTACAACTTGACGATTTTTCCGCGTTCGAACAAAACAAATAACTCTGACGACCATAAGTATCCATGAATTCAACCCTGAAGTGCTTCCCGCCCAAGCAATCGTGGCGGGACGGCGTCCTGTGTCCTTTTTTCACGGCCCCTTTCGCGCACGAACCGAGCAGGCTGAAAACACACGAAAACTGACCTTCAAACCTTTCCCGACTGTTCTGATACAGCCCCAATCGCGGCGTTTTGACGAGATGGTAGGTTCTTGTCTGGTTTCTTTTGAAACACCACGGGAATGCACGTCCCGCATGGTGACTTCCGCCCACAGCCCCAGACCGGAAATGCGCCCGACGCGTAACCACCACGCCGTGACGTAACGGAGCCGAGTTGGTGTATATACAGTGTCTCTATTTTCCGCGTTAACTAGACAGCCAACACGGAGCGTAGATTGAGCACGACCGCTGCGACATCGTTCGGCCACAAGGCTCGTGTTCACTTCTTTAAACGACGCTGAAAATGTTAATCTGGGTGTTGTACGATTACGAACAGCGCGGCTGCTCGTTCCCGGCCATTCTCCAATTGGTTATCGCATATTCGCGTTATCCCTTGGGCGCGACCGATAGCCGACGGCGTCAGGACAACTGTACTTTATTTCGCCTACGAGCCTATGAGCCCACACTCACGATTTCTTCTATTTATTTTTCCAACTACATCGCCTACAAACACACATACACACCTCAAGTCCAGGCGCAGCCGACGCGCTACGAGCTGGTGGGATCAGCAAGACAGCATCCGAAACGCACCTTCATGGTGTTCGTCGTGTTTCTGTACGTGTTCTGTAATCGCTGCATCAGTCTACTACTTCAATTGAAGGCAAAACAGCATATCTCCTTTGAAATCAGGCATACAGCATACAGCTCAGTATCTGTTTCAATAAAAGAAAACACAAAACAAGCATCAAAACCACATGATGGATGATAAGGCGCGTGTGACCTATAGGAACACGCTTATTATACGCTACTTCATTCGTTTCCTTGGATCGTGGCGTCGGCTGCCACCGGACGAGAGTTTGAGTAGATCGTTTTGGCAGCCCCGCTACGCTGTACGCTAGAGCGACGACACCACCGCGCATGGGCTATGCTAGTGGAGGCGCGCTATTTTGTTTTCCAAAGTTGCGAGAAACGTATGCGGAGGGCAAGTTCGTCTGCTCCTTGCACAGGGGGTCCGATGATATCAGAACGCCGAGCTCTTATTGTCTGATCGAAAGAATAGTTGGTAGACGTCAAGTCATCTAGAATTGAGGTCTACCCACTATCCTTTTTCAATCAAAGCCAATCAGAGCTCGGCGTCGTCCTGACGTCACCGGGACTCCTCGCAAGGAGCAGACGACTTGCTCCCAGCATAGCGCACGCGCGGTGTTCTATCGTGGGTCTCGCGAGAACGAGTCTCGGCGAGATTAGCGAGAGCCAGCAAGGGACGCAGTTAAAAATGGCTGCCACGCCGAGCCTGCCTGGTTCGCGATCGCAGTTCTGAGAGGCGGATTATATCCTGCTGCTGCGAGAAGTAGCCGCGACAAAGCCGTTCCACGACTGCCACAGGTAGCGATTTATGGCAAACATGCCAAACACGGCCACGGAAAAAAAAAGTTTTACAATCTCGTGGTGTTGTGAGCGAATGGTGTGGCCTCCTGCTCGGCCGCTTTGGTCGTGAGGACTGAACCGACCAAGAAAGCGACTGAGCAGGCGGATACTGCGGGATTTCTCGTGGAGTTTCATTTTCGGTGAACAACCACACAACAAAAGAGCTATGGTTGTTGTCATTTATTTTTGAAGATTTTTCTCGTTGACTTTGGCCTTTGACTCATATCGGAATGGCTTGGACCAGCTTGGCCGTCAGTTGTATTCAATTACAAAGCATAATAGTCATTTACTTACAAACAGAAGCAATGATTAGCACGTTATTCAACAAAGAACAAAATATTCTATTAAGATAACGACGTTAATGAAAACAAATTGCGAAGGATTGCTTTACAAATCTGTTTTACGCGAACCTTAGTGTCCGAAAGAATCGTTTAAGGTGTTGTGTTAGCTCTCGTAACGCTGTAATCAGTAGCGGGTTGCGAACGTTCTACTAAAACTTAAAATGGTGGTTCCGCTACGCTACAAATAGCGGAGTTCGTAGCAGCTTGCGGATAGCGCAGCGGGAGTGACTGAACAATCTACTGAAACACTCTATTAGCAGATGCACCGTCTGCAAACGGTCTTAGCTCGCTGGGTGAGAGATAAATTAAATATCAGCCTCGCTTTTGTGGTGACGATGTGGTCATTTTGTTGTGATTAAACACGAGTTTATGCGGCCCAGATACTTCCCTGGTCGAACTTATTGAGTTATTTCGTCGACAGAGCTAGTCGCCCTCTAGGTGCTGATGGTATCAATCAACCCAACGTCATAGTTTGAGTCATCTTTCTTGAAATGCGTTCTTCCTGTCTAATTCATTTGAAAGCAGAAAGTGTGTTGTGCCAATGCGCTTTTGGTCTCTGTGCATGCGCTAACATGTCCTGTAGCCGTTGACTACTCTGATTTAGGTTGAAACAAAGAATGGGAATGTCAACTGCTATCTTGTATCTTGGAACAATCGAAACGGTGGGAAATTGTAAGAAAGCAAAAAAAGAAAAGAAAGTTAATGATTGTGTGTGGGGGAAGAGGGAGAATAAATTGCCATACCTTTTCCTATTCCCCTTCTACCTCTCCTCTCAACCCTTTCACCATGGCTGTTCTCAACTCGTGCCGCAGCATTATATCGACGATTGTCAGCATCCATCCGGTTTCATATCGGCATCCATCCAGTTTCAACTAAGAAAGCTCGGCGCGACATCACACCAAGTGTTCAGGGAAGGAGCTGTGAATATGTTCTGTCTTTCCTTTTGATGGCGCTCGTCCTCCACCTTCCTTTTCGTTATTTCCTCTACACATAACCTCATTTACTCCTACCTTGGCTTATGCGAGCGCCATTTTCCTGCAGGATCATGGAGTTGCGAGAAGAGACTGCCTATTTGTTCGGGGAGCTGTATCTCGTTCTCATCAACGACATCCGATTGTCTTTCGGGTGACGCACTTTCACCACACTCTCCGGTGTTGGCAAAAGATAAGCAACCACTCTTCACATATCGCCTCCTTGATGTCAGCTGGCTGCCACGTCGCCTGACCGCTTCATGGTTGCTGATTGAAAACTCTCATTCCGCTAACAACGTTAATGCAACAAAATTTCCGCTCATCATTTTATTCACGGCCTTATCTACACGTAATAAGGGTTCTTTCTTCTTTACTACTAGAAGTATATTTTTTTGGTTTTAGTTTGCTTCAAGCGGGACAAGCCATACGCTGTAAATGGATTAATATTGTGCCGCTAGGAAGTGTTTTGTCGTATTGGAGAGCCGGATGTGAACGACTCCGCTCCGCAAGTAGCTATCAGGAACTTTTCAGAAACAGCTGGTTTTCATTTTATTATATCCCTCTTTCGCTGTTTTTACTGCGGTTTTGACGTTTCTGTGCTAACGCCGGCAAGGATAGGGCATCGACCTCGGCTGTGTCAACGCAGGTGTACCGTGAGCGAACAGCCGGAACTCCATCCGCCGCACGATACAGTTCCCTCAGGCGCTTATCACGCGCACGACGCCGGAGAGTAAATCGCTCGGAACGATTACAGAGTCGCAGAGCCCGCCGTTCCGCCAACAACGCCCTTCAAGATGGAAGAACGTCGTACGTCAGGAGGCCCCTCGAAGAAATCCCAAGACCAACCGGTGCTGCTTGGTTATTGGGCAATCCGTGGACTGGGCAACAGCATCCGCCACCTATTGAACTACGCAGGCATTCGTTACACCGAGAAGACGTACCCGTTCGGAGCTCGAGATCAAGAAAACAGGCGGAGCGAATGGCTGGCCGACAAGCCGCGGCTAGGACTGGACTTCCCCAACCTACCCTACCTCGTGGACGGTGAGGTGAAGCTCACCCAGAGTCTGGCAATCCTGCGGTACCTGGCGCGCCGCTCTGGTCTCTTTCCGACCCAAGAGCGCGAGCGAATCTTGGCCGACCTTGCGGAGCAGCAGCTCAACGATCTTATGTGGGAAAACATCCGCCTCTGTTACGACCCGGACTACACCGTGAGTAAGCGAGACGCTTTTCTACAACAGTTTCTAAGCGACCGGCTTCCGGCGTTGACTCGATTCCTGGGCGAGCGTCTCTTCTTGACCGGGGACGCTCCGAGCTACGTGGACTTCTTGGCCTTCGAGGCACTCGATCAACACCGGGCGCTGTGGCCCAAGGAGTGCAGCCTCCAGGATCAGCCCAAGCTTCTGGACTACCTGCGCAGGATCGAGTCGCTCCCGGCGTTCCGGGACTACCTGGCTTCCGAGGCTTTTGTCAGCTGGCCCGTCTGGAGCGAGTTGTCTTCCTACGGAGGACCGGACACAGCCAGGCCCGTTGCCAGGGGATGATTGAAACCAGAGGCGTTTTTCGATTGCACCGGCTGTATCACTGTAAAGGCCAGAGTTGTAACTTTACTAATGAATGAAATGCGGAACAATAATAAAAGCACACACAAAAAGATATTGGAGCCGTTTGGTTTTTTATTGTCGTAGTGGTACTATTCGCGACTCCGACTGTATATAAATGGCAACAGTCGTTTTTTTTTTGTCTTTATGGCGGATATAGTGTGGTTTGGAGATGGTATATACCACCTGCTAAGCGTGTCTGGTGCGCTTGTTTCACTGAGCGATATAAATTATTCCCGATTATACGAGGAGGCTCAGGTGCTACGCACGTAAGTAAACGCTTTAAACCAGAAAATAGGTGTTTGGAGCTATATTTACGCCATGAGGCACGTTTTAATTCAGAAACGAAACAGGTTTTGATGTGACACCATGAGTCACATCCGACGCTGCTTTATAAACTCGAGTACATACTGAACAATGATCAAATTTTAACATGGCTTGAAAGTTATCTTATTGGTTAATTAAGTAATGCAACGTCAGACGAACTATCAATAATGCCAGGAGCACCTCAAGGTACTGTCCTAGGGACACTTATGTTCATTTTGTACATCAGTGACATGAGCCGGGGATTGGAAACTTGAGCCAAACTCAAAAATTTTGCAGACGATGCAATTACATGTCAAAAGATACGAACATCCAATGATCAGAATAAATTAAATGAGCATGTACATAAATTTACCAGCAACGATTGGCAAATGGTAATCATCAAAAACAAAACTATTTACATGAAAGTAACGCGGCAAACAACACCAGCACATATCAACTATAGTATAAGGTGTATGCCTCTAAAAGTGTCCAGAAATTAAATATTTGGGTCTTCTTTTAAAATCAAACTTGAACTGGCATTCACACGTAGAAAATGTTAGCAATAAAGCATTACATAAAATCTAGACACTCGGACGGAAATTAGCATCCGCAACTCCAGAGATAACTGCATAAAAATCACTAATCTTACCAACGCTCGGATATCCAAGCCCAGTCTGGGAGCCATTCACATATAAGAACATCCATAAACTCGAACGCATCCACACAAAGAAAAAAATTAAAAGAAAAAAGCGGTGCGTTTTATTTTTAATTGTTACATATCTACAGAGTTCGTTTTCCAACTGAAATACGTTACAAACCTCCTTCCTATTAGTACTAAAAATTATGTTTAGCTGGATGAAATTATTCTTCAACTTACTAGATGGTCAATATGTTATGAATACATACAAACATTTAGCCTACGAAAACCGTGATTGTTTGACTTGAACCCAATACCCCAAATACGTTAGCCCTTATCGCTTTAACGCAGTATTTTAAGAACTCTTTCTTTGTTCAATCCACTAATCAATAGAACTGCATGCCAACGAACGTTGTAAATAGTGCGAATGTGTCTGATTTTATAGATTATTTAATATTGTATGTGTGATAGTCAACTTTCCGGGCGAACTCCTTCTTCTTCGTGTTCAGAGGATAATAACCGATAAATGGCTAAAATAAAAAAAAATAAAACAAAAATGTTGTACGAAAAAAAAAACACGTTGTTTGGTTTTGTTGAACACGTTACGACGGGGCAGACCTGTAGTGACCAGTGTGGCCACGTTTATTTACAACGGCAAACAATATACAGGAAAAAGAAAAACGCGTTAATAAGAGCATAAACCCTCAACCCTTTTTGGTCCCAGAGTCGAATCTCCTTGCAGGTTCTCGCGCTTCATTTATAGGCGCGCGAGGGACCCAGCACACACTCAGGCCCCGAGGTTACAGGACTATAATGACCTGTACACCCCAGTCCACAGTCACACTGAGCACTGAGCACTCGCGGCCTACGTGACCGGGCACAGCACATCCTGAGTGCGGACGTGAGTAAGCTCCGGTGCTTCATGGCGGGGTGCGCTCACGTGTCCTATACCACGCGCGGTAGAGTACATGCCCAGACCCAGGTGCATTTCGAGTACCTACGTGAGCGGGCACCAGTACTTCATGGCACGCTGCGTTCAAGCATAAGATTCCATGCCATGCGTAGCGAAAATACAAGATAAAAGAAACAGCCGACTGCATCACGCGCGGCTTGTACTCCCGCGAGAAACGTAACACGGCATCCCGCGAGAAACGCCCTCGTCAAAAGACCCGTAGAAGAGAGCTCGTTCGCTTCAAAGGGAAGCTGCCACGAATAAAGTTTATACCCCACGCCCTTCGGCAGAGTAAAAGAAATCATCCTCAAAACGTGCACAAAGAAAACACGCACACAAAAAAAAAAAACTCGAAACTGAACAGTGATGCTATGCCACTCTGTGTGATTGTAAGTGCTTGAAAGTGCTATTCTACTCTCTGGTTATACTCCCCTGCTTCGGCCTCAAGGCTGGCAGGATTTCAAAATAAATAAATCAGAACTAACTTCCATTATCGAGTCAATTTATCGATATGTATGTTACTGTTGGTATAACTCATAACTCAAGAGGTGTCTCACAGCGTAATGATTGAGCTAAATAAATTGTTCGCGAAAAATCTATTTCGTTATTTACGTGTCCGATCCAGGCCTTTCAATATATTTGTGTATGTTCAGTATCACTTCTAAAGAAAGCGTCATTCATACGCCTTAGAGATTACATAGGATATTGCATTTGTTGAAAAAGTCAGCGCCGATATTGACACCTTTTGTGTGCTCTTGGCTGCTTTTTCACACTCAGAGAATTGTCATGTGAAATAATTAACTGCGGGCTTTGTAATGGGTTTTGTGGCATTTAGATGATTAATCGCTCTAACATTATTCCTAACACAAGAATAGCAAAATCAACCCATATTTTACACAATATAGCCACGGGGGATGAGTCATGTTTACAAGGCGTATAAATTAAGAAACGCTGTCCTCACTACAAAACCCCAAAAACGGAATCCGAGACAGACAAAAAACCAATGTGTTTGTTTTAAGGCAACGCGTGACGCAAAGGACTCCATATAATATGTCATTCGGTTTTTATGGCTATCTATATTACGATGTGAACGTTTTTCTTACAATAAAACAAAACAGAATGAGACCCTTTTTTAAAAAAAACTATAATATGGTTAATTGGCGTATTTTTGTGATTGTGGTAATTATTGGGGGTCTACATTCCCGCAAATTGAAAAGTTGGCAAATTATCATTACTGTTGTACTTGCATCATTTTTAATAGACAAGTTATAAAAAGAATCGTCTAAAATCAATGAAAACGTTGTACTTGCAATATCAAAGATTTACATAAAAATACATTAATTGTGGGTAGATCATACGGTGGCTATCAAAGTCGCTTCTTTCGACAATCGGAGAAACTTCCCAATTCGCCGCCAATCCTTCCGGAGCAAATTCCCCGAAAGACAAAGAGCGGATTTTGTTTTCGTTTTCTTGTTTTGTTTTTAATTACAAGATTTTAAACAAAAATATATATTCACGCGCCGTTGTTTTACCGATTTCAGTTTTTACAGCTGGAAGGAACGAGATAACCTACTTGCACGTCTGTTCACTGCAGCACGTTTCGTTGGCGTTGTAAAACTGTTGAAACAGCAAAGCCGGGAAATTGGTCGGCGCTCCGGTGTTATCAATGGGGCGTCACTTCGCTGTCCAAAGTTTTGTGACATCGATCTTCCACCTTTGCACCGCCTTCCAAGCGCGAAGAAAGACGTAGTTCTACGCCAAAGGATGGTCTCCTATCTTAACCCGCCGTTATATTTATTTGTTCACACAAGGAAGTTGTGTTTTTAGAGCGAAAATGGGATACCCTCAAAAATATGTTTTTGCGTTTGTATCAATAGTTTCCGCGGGCCTTTAGTTCTGTATGCTTAACAATCGATACTGTGATCTATTTTGCCGTGTGCGATCACTGGGTGGCTTAACACTTAATCATTATTTTTATATGACGTGTATGTGGTTGAGCAATATTTACTCTGCTAAAAAAGTATGCTTAAAAACAAGCCCATCTTTATCGAGACGTTGGTAAACACCTTCGTTCTCTCACACTGGGCCTCAATCATTTTTTTTCTAATAAGTTGCCTGGGAAGATTTTTTGACGTAATTGTCGTGTATAACAATCATTCTGGATGATAAAACATGTCAGTTCTAATGAAAAGTCATAGCTACGGAGTTCAATCCACTTGCAATGCCAGCACCGCGGCGCCCGATCGCCTCCCGTTTAATAATATATGCTTCCTAGACCGTTCTGTTGTTTCTAGATAACTTTCTAGAAAATGAAACTGGTGCATGCCAATAAATATCTGTTCCTACGAAGGTATATCCAAGTGCGATGGTTTGTATATACACGTGACATCGCGGGAAGATGCCTTGACCTGCAGGTGGTGTATTTCTCGTCCACTTTAGAACGATATTCGACGGAGGGGACAGCGGGTGTCTGCTTACGTCCTTGGAACAAGCTCGTGATCTAGTGCACAGGACGCAGCCAATCAAACCCTCTGCTAGCTGTCAATCAAGGCCTCCGCGGCTGCTGTCCGTCCCGAACCGTTTTGGCAGCGGCGGCAGTGCCCGGTCCACATCGATAGTTTGAGCACCACGCTTATTTACAGGTCAGTAACCGCTACATTTTATTACCCTAAACCCTTGTTCTCGCAGCTGCCACTGCCACTGGCGTTGTCAGCGTGTGCGTGTGTGTGTGTGCTGTTTCTTTTTTTATGAAACTGATAATAAATTGCCGGTCTGACAGGGGTATTAGTTTTCATTTCTAGACAATAGCAGTCGCCAAAAACTTTTTTTTCAAAAATATTAGCAACGTTTATCTTTCTTAACTCGGAGCCGGAACAAACGGCCACGTTGCCTATACTACGTCGCCAAATTTAATCATATAGCCACGCGCTGGGGTTGCAAAGTAGAAAACGCGTGCTGAGCTCCAGACATCGCAGTGGTTAGACACGAGCTGCTACCCGAGTGTCCGCCGATGCATTGATAGTTACGAGGCGAAGTTAAGTGCTCACGCAGTTCTCCTGTCCAATCCATGAGCAGTGCTCGACTGTCGTTAGGCGGGTGGTTTCGATCCAACAATTGCGTCATCAAGCTTTGCGAAGGCAAGACTAAAAGAAATAGTCCCCTTTTATCCCCGCAATTTCATCGCGACAAAGAAGCTTCTGAATCAGTGGCAGTCTGTGCGAGCATACTTGGGCCACACTAGAACAAGTACGACTCTGAAAAGCCGTGAACATTCTAACCCGATGCCGTTTCATCACCCCTTCACCCAATAATCGCGCGCAAAAAAAAAGCAAAAAAGAGAAGTCACTTTTTTGAGTAATTTAGGCGATTCATCATTACGCCAAGAAGGTTGCTTACGGGATTTGAGAATCTTGAGTATATTTCCTTCCTTGCTTTTAGTGAAGATCTGTGACATTTTCATTAGTTGTGTGGAGTGCGCATTATAAGGTCGTCTTCTCGTGTTACTAATGGCTTCAAGCAGACCTCGTGCCTCGTTCGACTCTATAACTCTATGGTGCGTTCAAAATTCGAGCTCGGCTCCGTAATATGAAGTTGTCTGGTAGTGACTGCATGATTCTCAGAATTTGGAATGTGTTTAGAAAAGACGGTCAATCATCGTGTACTCCCGGTATTACAGTCGCCGCGTTTCTTTTTGGTGTGAATCAGTTTAGGATTGAATTAAACTCACTTTATTATCGTGAAAGGTTCTGGGGCTTGTCGTGGAGGGGAAGGATTGGAAGCGGGGGGGGGGGGTGCAGGTTTAGTTAAGCCTGAAAAATCTACCGCGAAGCTCGACGCTGATCGACTAGTGAAAAGGTCACGTTATCAACGCCGACTGGCTGATTACAGTGAGTATGGGAGGTTCTCGAAAACCTCCAGGCTTTAAAACCCGACTAGCACCCGTATCTTCATTCCAGGAACTGCTATCAAGCTGAAATGCCAGGTGTTATCTGATGAAGAGCGCCGTGAGCGTAGGCGCCGGGCTCGGTAACGTTCAGGAGCGATACTGGAACGCTTTACGTGTTAAGACAATTGCCCAGAAATTTGCTACACAAGTTTTTATTCCAAGACTACAGGAGTATTCCGAATCTACACGACAAAAATAAAAGAAAAACTGCAATAAGGCAGCTGTACAGGCGTCTGCCCGTACAATTAGCAACTTGGCGGGCACGAAATGAATACGAATATTTCAACGGAAAGTATTAGGTTATAATTTATAAACGAGAATTATACTCTCCAAAAGGTATAACATATTTCTGTTTGAATTCCCAAACACTAATAGCTCATAACCAATTTCGTGGGTTTCTATTTTTTTTTTCAACTTTGTACAAAGCAGAGTAGATATAGGCTGTACTGGTTTTGTTTCTCCACGGTCTTCATCTGTCCTTCGCGTAAAAGGTCCTGATTTTAAAACATTCAACTTACTTTATGCGTCTTGCCCATCTTACGGATTGAGAACAGTTTGAATGGGTTTAGTGCTTTGATAGATATTTTGGGGAATGAAAGCGCATTGACCTTGCTGGCACTCGAATGAACTAGAGTTTTTAATTGGTCTTCTTTTTGTACTTTGTTTATTTGTCATATTTTATTTGAGCACATGCGCACATATCTAAACTGCAGCTTCTGGACAAATAGTAAATAATTAGAATAAATAACTGAAACATAAATCCGTGACCCTTTGGAAACAAATAACAAGGGGCGTATGCGTGCTACATTGACCCCGAAATCTGGGCAGACACGCCAGAGTGTACGCCTAGCAACTCACTAGCTGTGTGCAGTGCAGGCGAAGGCAACGCCAAGCCAACTGAGAAAGGGCGAGCACTGAAAAGTGGGACGAGAGAGGAGGGCGACGATGAGAAGGCGAGGGGAATGTTAGAGAGAAAAGGTTTTTCCTCTCCTCTCCAGCCTTCCTATAGTGCTTGCCCTTTCTCCCCTCGCTGGCGTTGCCTTCGCATGTACTGCACGTAACTAGTGACACCGCAATATATATATATTATATATATACAACGCAGCAGTATTCTCCGTCGAGACCGTGGACAACACACTAAATCATTCGGAATATGTATACGATATCTTTCGGACCTAAAGGCAGTGCCGTTGTTTACGTAGTGCTCGCGTAGAATACTAAGAGCGAGCGCAAGCTCGTCTACTTCTTTTGCGGGGGTTGGGGTGGCATCAAAATGCCGAGCTCTGATTGGCTCTGAGTAGGGAGTTTTAGAATAGCGCACGCTAAAGCTTTGCGTGCGCAAAGAATAGCGTGGTCGCCACTGCGCATGCTCCGAACGCAAACCAGGTTTTGCGCTTTGCGTGGGCAATTTTAGCGTGCGCTATTTCTCGGAAATAGCGTGCGTACGCAAAAAGTATTTGCGCTTCTCCAAGGAGGATTCGTGATGACAAGTTGGCTGAAGCCAAGACAAGCAGAGTTTAAAAAATGGCGGCTTTCAGGATTATGTCGGCGGCTGCTTTGGCGGTGTCGTGAGTGCGACGTCGGCGGCATCCTCGCGACTGCGATTTTCGATACGGGACGACATTGTACTCGGTTTGGCGACGACCACCGGCAACTTGATGCTTGCGACGCGCGAAAATTTCTCGGCGAAGGTACGATGTGCGAAGGTCAGTACACGAGACCGGTCAACCGCTCGCGTCGCATTCTCATGTTTAAACAAATTTAAAATAATACTCTGGACCAAAAAAAGTTTTTTTGTTTTTCTAAAGTTACAGCTTTTCGTGTGTCAAATAAAAATTGTGAACGTGTATTGGTGGCGTCGCAAGCGCGAGATGCTTGGGCTTTTGCGTCGCGACTGAGAAACGCTATTCTAAAACTCTCTCGCGTCGCGTGCGCTAATACAAGCGCTAAATTTAGCGCCAGCGTGCGCTAAAATTGCGTACGCTATTCTAAAACTCCCTATTGAAGGATAGTGGGTAGACCTCAAAGCAGCTTGCTATGAGGTCTACCCACTATCCTTATATCACAGCTAATCAGCGCTCAGCGGTCTGACGTCACCACAAGCCCGGCGAAAGAAGCAGACGAACTTACGCTCCGTATTCGACCATCGTCATCCCGGAGTGACCCCCCGTCACTACGTCAATAAACTTGGCGAAGGAGCGGCTGAATGGAATAGTCTGCTTCTATCCTCGAAAATATATACCACGACAAGCGAGCTTGTGTCTCAGTGGCATTGCGTGCAAGCATATCTCCGCAAACACATGGGTCAATATACTGCGAACTCTTGTAAGTCAAGCAACATTCAAAACCCAATATACCGTTTCGTGACCCCTATAAAATGGTTTCAACCAAAACTCTAGGCGATAATTATAGTAATCTGCACGGGCCGCGTCGGGAGTCCAGAGAGTAAGTCCAACCTCAGCAAACGCTATATGCTCCGATGTAGCCAACCAAGCGGCGCCAAACATGCACCCTCATGTCACTCGCCGTGCTTGTGCGTTGTCTGTAACCGGCTGAACCACCAATCAGGAACGGTAAATGCGCCGTGGTCCTGTGTTTCTTGCTGTTTTTTTTGTATGTGTTTGTGCATGCGTATAGTTTAGCCGGTGGTAGTGCAAACAGACCAAGACGACGAGCACCGTAATTAATCACTTTTGGTGCTGCTTCATTGACTCGATCACGTCGTAGCCTTGACGGCCGTCAGACCTAATATTAAACGCAGCAGAAGAGGTAAGAATCTGACCAGCAGATCTGCGGCCAAAAGCCATATACTAAGAAAATCGGTGAGGTGTAGTCTGTAAATTGTCTCCGACTGTAAACTCTGCCCCAAATCTGGTTTCCCGTGTTCTTTTTTACTGTGACGGCTGTCAGTGGAAACCTCTCCGAGGAATTTCGTGGTCGTCTGCCGCGAAAACTCCTCCTTCGACACCATCAGCTGCGTCGTCAATTACGGTATCGCCCCAACCGCCGCACCTGAGACTACCTGTGTCGGCACCCCGTTATGAAGGCGCACACTAACGATAATCCGCGAGACCGGCAACTTATTTCCTCCTCCGAGAGTAGCTCTTGGAGGTTGTGGTAACAAAAGGGAGCATCTGGCGGGTAAACGAGCGCACGAGGTGCCCAAAGAACAGACAGCCATGCACGCTGTACGGTTGGAGCTCGCCAAATCCATGGCGGGTTCGAAGGACACAATTTTCCTTTACGACACCCTGCTGTCGCTCTGACACGCGTTAATTTTAATTTTCTTTGATTGTTATTTATTATATTTAAAATGCCTTCAAGAACGCCTCTAAAAATAGAGGCACTTTTTTTTAGGCTGGAGGCCTGACGAGCGGAGTGTCGATGACCTTTTCCATGAGTGCGACGCACCGCTATCGCCGTTGCCCTACGAGGCGTGAAAGTGTTTGTTCTTTCCTTCGAGTGTCGCAGGCGCCGAAGCCGCAAGCAAAAAGAAAACCAGAAGGCGCACAGTATAGTATCTTGCCCGTATGCAGTGAACGGAGAAGCAGCCACCTCAAGAGTAGGGAGCAAGAGTCATGGCGCCCGTACTGGGATACTGGGACGTCCGGGGCCTCGGTCAATACCTGCGGTACCTCTTGGAGTACGCCAAAGTCGAGTACAAGGAGAAAAGGTAGGCTGTACGATGCCGAAGTTTTAAGGAACTAACACGGAACCAAACAAAACCGTCCAAGAAATTGCGAACGACCGCACAAAGTGTGCCGCGATCGACAGCGGCAGCTGCTGCGTTATTGAACGATGTACTTCGAGAGATTTGCTTTGAATAGATGTGCTCTAATAAAATGATACAATTACCTTTTCGAGTAGGTCAAACGGTTAAAACCAAAAGGCTCGAAAGTAAACAGTGAAAACCCATATTTATTTTATTTTATTTTTTGTAGGGAGAAAATCTTGGTTTCCCTTATCCACAAGCGTTTGAAATCAGACCTAGGTGTGTGTTAAAATATCTTATAACCCAGCACGTGATCATCCATGAAAATGTCAAATGAGTGTTCATTCTGCAGTTCCAATGTATTCATCAACTATCCGCATGAGAACTTTGGGACTGCATCAAAAGAGACAACCTCCTGGTATTTTAGTATACAACTTTTAGCGCGGTTTCTGATTGATCGTATTGGATGTCGGATAAATCGCTAACATTAAGGACGCACCCATTCGCTGTTCTTTTTTGGACAGGTTTTTTTTTACCTAAGAACATGGTAAATTTTGGAGGGTATACGGTTTTGATCAAACATTCGTATGCCCGGAGAGCTCCACGTATCTAAAATGACATGTCTAAAACATCATGCTGGTTTTTCTTAAACCTTTTGCGGTTATGTGTCGGGCCACGCCCGACATCGGAGAAACGCGCTTCCGGTGAGGAGTCGGGCCTCACTTCTACATGCGTTCCCTTGTCCCTTTAATCGTGCTCCTTCGCTTTTTTTTTTTTTTTTTTTGCTGGATTAGTGGCGCCGCCTTTGGAACGTTTCTTTAACACTTCCGTCACTTCACGTATGAAAAAGTTCGAGTTCTTTTCTCATAGAGGGCAGAACTAATCCTAAACAGTCTAAACAACGGAGGAGCGCGCAAATTTCAACTTCGCTACCAAGAGGGATGGCCACGTTCCAGCCACGCTCCTTTTATAGTAACTCTTCGTGTGGTATAATGGAAAGTGACAACGATTTCAGTGAAGAGGACAACTATATCCCTCCGTTAGATGATGAAGAGACGTCCTCTGCTGACTTGAACGAAAGTAGTGATGAAGATAAAACGACTGCGGAAGACAACTGCCGCGAAGCCGCTCTGCCACAAGCGTCGTCCTGGAGTTGGTACACGAGCAATCTTCTGGACTTTCCTGTGCTTACCTTCAGTGTGAGTAATCCCGGATCACGAATTTGGCCCTCAAATCTTCAATTTTTCACAGACCAACTGATTGGGGGAATCGTTCACGAAACGAACTGGTATGGGTGTGAGAGGATTTCGTCCGCGGAACCTTTTGCGAAAAATTCCATTTTGAAAAGCTAGGAGGACGTCACTGTGGATGAGTTCAAGGCGTTTCTCGGAGTCCTCATGAACGTGGCTTTGAATCCCAAGCCAGACATCAAAGAGTACTTCAGCGAAGAAATTCTGAAGAAGATGCCGTTTTTTTCGAATGGTGTTCACCCGAACAAGATATCTGCAAATTTTCTGGATACTGCACGTTTCTCCTCCTCCGCAAGGTCCATCACGACAGCCGACAGGTGGCAGCAAGGTGAGGAATGTTGTGAGCTACATCGATTCAAATTGCAGAGATCATTTCAAGCCCGGTCCGAAGATTTGCGTAGATGAGAGCACCGTTGGCTTCGAGGGGCGAGTCTCCTTCAAGTGCTACAACCCACCGAAACCAACAAAATGGGGCGTTCGGGTGTACGTACTCGCGGACTGTGCAACTGAGTA
Organism: Ixodes ricinus; assembly: GCA_037355805.1. Classification (NCBI taxonomy): domain Eukaryota; kingdom Metazoa; phylum Arthropoda; class Arachnida; order Ixodida; family Ixodidae; genus Ixodes; species Ixodes ricinus. Next base: position 18,598 of record JAZHYW010070223.1, read on the forward strand.
TGTTTCTGCATTCGAGCCATACTACGGCAGCACTACTACAAGGAGCCTCGCCCCACCAGAGCTTCCTTTCACTTGCCGAATCATCCTTCACCTCCTGGACAAAGTGCAGCTAGTGTGCTTCGCCGGGAAGGGGGTACCACCTGTACACAGATAAAAATTTTATACGTCGCCACTACTTGCGGAGGAGTTGCTTTCGCAGGACGTCAAGCTGACCGGAACTGTGATGACCAACAGAAAAAATATGCCACAGCAGCTGAAGAAAAAAGTGAAGAAGAGTGACGTGGTTGCTTACCGACAAGGGAACTCGTTCATGGCCCTCGCTTGGCAAGATTAGCGTTAAGTCACGATGCTGAGCTCAGCTCACAACCCCTCGATGAAAGCTGTGACGAGAACTCAAGCTCGTGGCCAAGCTGTGACGCTCCAGAAGCCCGTCGTCATTTGTGACTACAGTGAAAACATGAGGGCAGTGGACGGAGCCGACCCTTACTGCACAACCTACGTCTTCTCTCGGAAATCTCTCAAGTGGGGAGGAAGCTTTTTTCTGGATGCTTGATGTTTCTATTGCCAACAGCTACCTACTGATGAAAATGCAACTTTACGCTCAGGGACTCAAAGGGCGGAAACACCTGCAGTACCGTCGAAAGCTCATCGAGCAGCTTGTCTAGGACCTCCGAGTGTGACTTAAAGGGGTACTCCGGCGATTTCTTCATGGTCCCCGATTTGCTTGAAATTTTGCTAAACTCGCCAAACAACATCGCCAAAATAGTATCCCAAATATTAGGTCAAAATAATTTTTTTTCACGAAGTTATTGAATTTACAATTTTGGTCCTCACCGTGTTTTTCAAACTGAAAGTCTCTACTGGCAACAACGAAAAAGTGACGTCAGTGGAAGTGCAGGGGTTCACTCTTTGGACTGTAGAATTTGTTCCCAACTGATTCGAAGCAGTTTCATGGTGTCAAATGAATGCTTTGGAAGCTCGCTCCAGTCCCCGCGCTCCAGCACGGAACAAATGACTGGCATATTCTATTTTTTAGACTGCTCGCTCGACTGGCAAGCCTGCCTTCCACTGACGTCACGGCACTGAAAAGTGCGGGTATATTTGAATGTTGGTTTTTGCATCATTTTCATTTGCCGATTTCGCAATAACTATTATGAATTTCGCGATACTAAATAGCATACCGGAATGGGTAAAGGCCGGGGAGTCAGAAAATATAGTTAGTTGAGGTAGCTCAAAAATCGCCGGAGTACCCCTTTAAGAAAAAAGGTCCGGCATCACAATCCGACTGTGAAGAGCGGCTAGGTGGAAGGAAGCACTTTATCTACAAGCTGCCAGAACGTAGCAGCAAGGACTGCGCAGTATGCAGTGACCGGAAAACTGAAGAGGGCAGAAGAGAGACAGTCTTCTTTTGCAACACCTACAGCAAGCATCACGGCCTCCACCCTGGAGAATGCTTCGAGAAGTTTGATACACTGGTGAAGTTCCGCTAGAAAACGCGAAAAAGCCGGAGCTCTGCAGAAAAAAAAATATTTGATGTTACCTTTGTACGCTGAAATAGTTTACTTCTCCGTGGCCCATGCGTCCGAAATAGTTTCTGACCGGAAGTTGGTCAGAGTATCTGACCGCATTAACGGAATTCACGAACCTTGCAAGTTCCACGTATATATACTAAAAGAAAATGGCACCGACCCTTATATTTAAGGTATAATATGATTCAAAGAGCGATCGTTTACATTTGTGTAAAAGTTAAACAGACGTTATGGGGAGGGAAGAAGACTTATTTTTTAATATTTCAAACGGTAAATTTAGCTGGAAAAATCGGCACGTCATGTTTTCACGTGACACCAATTTTGAAGCTAAATTTAACAACGGAACTGAAGTGGTGCATTGGTCACGTTTCATCATATCACGTAATGTCAATTTTCTGGCTAAACTTAGCGTGGAAACTAAATCGGTGTATGTCACGCTAAATTCCCCGCTAAATTCGTGTATACGTCGTGTATATCAATATTCCGCCTAGAATTGGCGTATGGGTCACGTGACGTCAGACAAAGCGACGTCAATTTCCCCGCTATATTTTGCTGGAAAATATACGGACGGACGGATGGATAGATAGAAAGACAAGTTCCTGGTACTAATAGGGTTAGTTAGAGAGCATTCCGTATATAAAAACAATACGTTCCTATTGTTGTCTTTCTAATTTTTCTCTGATTCAGCTACCACCGTGATATGTCGCAACCATTCCTAAATTTAGATATATATTTTTCTCTTATCCGGACTTGCAGGTACAGCTTCGGAACCGACCCCAACTGGACTAGAGATGAGTGGCTCGCGGACAAGCCACACCTAGACCTGGACTTCCCCAACCTCCCGTACTACATGGACGGCGACGTCAAGCTCACCCAGAGCTTGGCCATCCTCAAGTACCTGGGTCGCAAACATGGCCTGGCTCCCAAGACCGACGAACTACAGCGCCGAGTGGATATGGTCGAAATGCAAGCCTTCGATCTGATCATGTCTGCCATCCATCTCTGCTACGACCCCGCTTATTCGGACGAAAAGCGGAAACAGTTCCTCGCAGACGTAGCCGAGAAACTCCGGCAGTTCGAGGCCCTGCTGGAGAAGGACGGACCCTTCGCGGCTGGCCAGAAGGTGACTTACGTCGACTTCCTGCTCTATGAAGCGCTGGAGATCGTCCGCGTCTTGGGCCCTAGCAACTTCAAGAGGAACTTCCAGTCGCTGGAGCAATACAACGAGCGCGTGGCAGGCCTTCCTGGTCTGCGCGAGTACCTTGCTTCGCCACGCTTTAAGGCCTGGGCCTTCTTTGGTCCACTCGCCAACGCGATGGGACCGCAGCATAAGCCACCTCCTGACCATTGAATATATTAGGATGCCGGCTAAGGAGACACCATCCGACATAATCAAAACTTATGCACTAGACTCTCGTTGTCATCACAGTGAGATCTATAGCGGGCACGTACATAATTGCTGAGTTGGCGCCCTCCAACAGTGATGACGTAGGAAATGGAGGTTGCTTTCAGGCCTTGACTCTACGAGGTGGTGGTGACTAAAGTCATCAATAAACAGTAGTTTTGTTTTTGAACTCTCTGAAGACGCGAAAACAATCTAGAAGAGGAGAACTGGTTCACTAGACCAATGACGGAAACATTCTGCTTGCCATGAATGTCTTACTGCAGGCCTTTTCATCAAATAAAGTTCTAGTCGAGAAGGAAAAAAATAAGACGTTTACAATTTTCTGTAACGCCGAATTAGAGCGCACCTCTGGAGGAGGAGGAGGGGAGGTACGGAGGGGAGGGTATGCAAACCTTTCTTCCCTGCTAAATTTAGCGGGAATATTGGCAATGTTAGATGCGTGTGACGTCAAGGAACGTCACACGTGACGTCATACGTCACGTGTTTTTATAATGACGTCATACGTGACGTCACGTGTTGCGTCACGAGGGCAACCCTCGTGAGCGTAGCCCTCGTGAGCGTAACCCTCGTGAGGGTAACCCTCGGGAGGGTAATCCTCGTGACCTTTGTGAGAGTAATCCTCGTAACCCTCACGAGGGTAACTCTCTTGACGTCGCACGTGACGTCACGTACATGACATTATGGGAAACGTCCCATAATGCAAGCGCGGTTACGCCGACGGCGTCACCGCTCAAGCCGGAAACGGACGCCTAAGAGCTGGGCTCTAAAAATAAACTCAAGAAGTTTTAACCTCGTGAGTCACGGCCAGAGTTGCGGAAGCTCTTGACCGGTGGTGATACCATGACAAGCGGCCTCCTATTTTGGTGCCAGTTGGCGTTTGGCTGTTTCATAACAACCAAGCGCCTGGGTTGGCAATGTTTGTGGCACGTGTTTTACACGCTCAGTACTCGGCGATTTTATTTACTAGGCCGATTGGCCATGAACCCGAGTGGAGTGTTCGCTGATGATTTAACTGTAAAGCGGAAAGCAATAGACCTTTCGGGAAAATCTCATAAGGCCTCTCGTCAATACCACATTGCATCGCGCGGAGCGGGGAATTGTGGGACCGTTCGGATCTACCTTCGGGCCAAGCGAAACACAACGTACGTTATGGAAGTGACTTAATTCCTTCTCTCTCACAACTGCGAGTTCAGAACACAAAGCAAACAAAGCGAGCATATCACAAAGCCGAAACGCATTTTGTTGGGTTATCGTCCTGCTTTCTTTGCGTCTTAAAATAGGGAAATGCTAAACAAACATAAACTGCTTCTTCTATTTATGGGTACTCCTTCACGGGCAGTACATCGGAGTGCCGTATGAGAGGCGCTGCGTATTTCCGCAATGGTATATTCCACATTCCAACTAACGACTGTTGTATTAGTGTCCAACACATGAGCTGCATTTGGCTGAAATCGTTAGACGACACGGTAAAACGCACGCACTTATGTGAATCCACCTTGAGGACGGTAACAAAGAAGGGGACGGACAACAGTGACATTGCTGTCGTTGATGTTCGTCCCCTTCTCTTTGTTACCTTCCTCATTGTGGATACTGTACCACCACGCTCGTTCTGTAAAACTTGGGGGTTGGGGGGGGGGGGGTTGTTTATACAACCTAGAACTTGGTCTGCCTTAACGGGCGACGAGTCTCTCAGCTGTAGATGAGAAATTCAGCCATTGCAGTACAACCGCTAGTCTGGAGTGTTTAACGTGCTTCGCGCAGGAGTGATACACGACCGCACGCCGGTACGATGCTTACCCAGATCGAAACGGGCAGAAGTGGTGATTGAACCGAGGATCGTGGGTTCTGCAGCGCGAGCTTGCTCGTCTTGTACTTTGCTTATGGTAAGTCTTTCAAGAATTCTGACTGGTGTTGAACACGTCGGAGGCTCGCATCAGGCTCCACACAAGACATGATTGCACTATGCGCTCCCATATGAGGTGTCCACAGCTCGAAGGCATGTTTACACGGGCTCCAGAAGGTGGGGAAACAGGCTGAACACGAAGGATTTTAACGCGTGAGTGTTGATTTGCTATGCTCAATTAAGGTGAGCTTTGGGTGGTTTCCAATGCACTGCACCCACGACACACCCGAGTGTCCTCCGGTTTCATCAGAATGATCAAGACAACTATGAATTTTTCCAGGAATGGAGTGTGTCACGACAACGAGCATACTGTAAGGAGAAGTTTTTCATGGGTTCTGCTTCTTCCGTGGGTGCGCGTAGGACCTTGCATACTTAGTGCTCTTGAATTGCGAGGAACCCCTTTGGTAACTGAAGCAATCGCGACAAGGTTTATCGCGCCCTTTACGCTATCTACTGACTACTGTAAGATGTGAATTTAGTCTGCCGCCATGATCTCCCTTGGTACGTTCGGATTCACCCGTGATCTCGTGAGCCAGCCACGCCCCAACTGTCGCCTATGGACTCCCTATGCTAGACTAATTATGACTCGCCGCCGACATTTTCTGTCGGCAGCGACACTCACCTGCGGACTAAGTATCCTAATATGCCGCATTAAAACTTGGGTTTGGGCTAATTGGTCCATTGCTGAATGAAGGGTTAAAAAAGCGCGAACAAACGGGGACAACGAAAAAACACGGACGACAGGACAGGCGTTTCAGTCTCAACTGGTTTTTATTAACATCATCGTACCTATATATATACACTGCCTAAACCACATCGCACTGAATCGCCACAATCAGAGCCAACCATCCAGAAACACCATCTCACTCTGAAGCAAATACACACACGGACCGCTGACGCAATCGTTTTCTTTCTTTTTTATGTAAAATGCCTCTATAATCCCTCTTTCCGTTTTGTATTTTGTCTTTCTTAAAAGTGTGTGCCAATCAGGTCAGGTTTACACCCATATCGCCTAGAATGGTCAGCAAGATAGCCCCCCGCGTTGTTGCGCACACACAGATTATGCTTTTGTGCTCTCTCATTGAAGCAGCGCCCAGTCTACCCAATGTAGAACCTGCCACAACTAAACGGAATCTCCTACACCACATTGATGACACACGCGGTATATTGCACCGCGTGTTTCTTGGAACGCGGTGCTTTTTTCTGCCTTGTCAGCAACGGACCTATTCTAGCAAGTTTACATGGTGCTGTAAAAACCAAGTTAATGTCGTATCTGCCAGCTACCTTTTTTTAGATTATAAGACGCGGTATGGATGTACTCGTTTCCTTTCTTTACTTGCCTCGCTGCCTTTTTGACTTCATTTTAGCTTTTGAAGAAGGCTCTCACAAAAACTAGAGATTAGGTTGGGGGTGTACCCCGCGTCTCTTAACCTTTTTGATTGCCCTTCAAAACTTGTTTTCATCTGAGGATTGCAACTGTTTTCCAGAGCTTCTCAAGACTATTCGGAATAAGATCAACCAGTCTGGAGAAGTTAGATTTCAAAGTTCCGTGGGTGTTAGCGGCGATCATTTTTGGAGCTGCTAGTCTTTTATCTATACAGTCGACTGCCGTCAGTTTTGATGGGCGATATTTCGTACAGAAGCCTGGTGTGTTTATTGGGTCTACAGTTGCCCCTGTTTTGTGTAAAAAAAATTGGCCATCACTGGACCGGCAAATTTCAGATAGGCTCGAAGATTTCCATGTTGTAAAGGCGTATAGATACGTCAAGGACTATTTTTTAATGTTAGATACAGACTTGGGTTTGGGAAAAACGGTTGAGAAGGTTGTCGATTCCCTACTGAAAGAACAAGCAAGGAAAATCAAGCTGGTCAAGCCGGTCTAGCTGGTTTTTAAGCTGGTTCGAGCTGGTTTGAGCTGGTCTAGGTGGTAATCAAGTTGGTTCGAGCTGGTTAAGCTGGTTCGAGCTGGCACAGCAGCTGGGTAAGCTGGTAGTTGAGCTGGTTCGAGCTGGTTCTGAAGCTGGTTCAAACTTGTCAAGCTGGTTGGAGCTGGTACTGAAGCTGGCCCAAGCTGGTTCGAGCTAGTCAAGCTGGTTTTGCTGGGAGCGCACACGCCAAGGTCGGCTAAAGCTGGTCGAACTGGCATTGCTGGGAGCGCGCGCGCCAAGGTCGGCTTGGATTGGGACGACGCCACGTCCTGTTCTTTGCCCTTTTGTTTTTGGTAGACGACCGGGCGCTTCAGGCGCGCTGGGAGCTTACTTTGTGTGCGAGAAAGAGAGAGAGAAAGAGTGGTAGGAACGGAGAATTTGAGACATGTTTGGCTATCTGTGGCAGATTTTTGACGGGACGGCTGTGTGCGCGTTGTTTGGAGACTACTTGACCGGCGGTGCAAGCGAAGCGGGATTTGAGAAGACAGCGAGCGGCAGTCCGTTCAGCGCGGAGAGGAGTCGGACGCTCCGAATGAGGCGTCGTTTCATATATTCGGACACGTCTGTGCTCGTGAATGACGGTGGTGCCGAGGAGTATCGCCAATGCCATCCAAGCCACTTGTATTTCCTCGCCTCTGCCGACTACGCAAGAGGCCGCTTCGCCCCCACTACTGGCGGCACCGAGGTTCGCTTCTCTCATCCGTGTAGTATTTTTTATTGTTATTGCCCGTTTTTGGCGTGTGTCTAGTATGTTTCGTGTTGAGAGATAAGCAATCTAGTTTTAATAGCATTGTTTGCTTTACACCGAGAACCATTGTCTGTGCGTCGATTAGTACTGTGTCAGCGCAGAAGTTGTGTAGCAGCGAAGCTCATGTGACAGGCCGCGAGTACGAAAAAAATGGATGCCGAGCTGGCTTTGCTGAAAGTTTTGGCTTGTTTATCCTGTGTATCAATTTAAACTGGTTAAACTGGTGCGGAAGTCCCCAAGCTTAACCAGCATGAGCAGTTCACCCAGCATTCTCACCCATCATGACCCAGCAAGACCCAGGATCCAACCAGCTTGACCAGCACGGCAAGCTGGGCATGCTGGAGCAAGAACCCAGCATGAAGCTGGGATGCTGGGACCAGCTTGTGCTGTTTTTTTGTTTTTTTCAGAAGGGTGTGTTTAGGGAATTCTCAGATTGACTTAATTTTACCTGGGAATTGCCTTTGAAATTTAATTTTTAGACATGTTGATTCTTTTTTCTGACGAACATGTTTGTTGACAGTATTGTCCACGCACTAACAAAAGTCTGGTTTTCTTTGAAAGTGCTCACTCTAAACTGGTAACGAGGGGATAGCCTTGACATGTCTAAGCGCGACTCTGGAAAAAAGTTGCAATCATCA
>JAZHYW010070224.1:0-37145 GCA_037355805.1 Ixodes ricinus
CGGGGGAAGCGCGGCGGCCTGCGAGCAATAGCAGGACGACGGGAGCACCACTCCGCAGCGGCGTCATGTTTGAAAAATCGGACTCCGGTCGTCGAGAAGCTGGATCGAGGGAATTCGTCCTCACCCAGTTTGCCTACGACTCGAGGAAGCTTGAGTACCGTAGACTATGCGCTTGTCAAAGATCTACCGTATGTACATTGACCGCCTACGCTTGCGGCAGGCGGTGCCCACAGCAGTGCAAGCACGAGTTTTCGTCGTGCAAGGTACGCGTCCACGCCATCGCTCGAAATTGGCGCTCAGGAAGCGCGAGCAAGTTTGCCTGCTATTCGAAACGAAAAGGAACCGGAAGTGGCGCGCCTCTCGCAGGAAACGTGCCCTCGTAGTCAGATTCCTGCGCATGCGCCGCACCGGCGGGCCCACCGACGCGCGCCCCGGGAGCCGCCAGAGCCGCCGGAGTTGCGCGTCAAAACTGTCCGGTCCGGCGTGCGAACTGTCGGGAAGATGGCTGCTCCGAATCGCCGCACCGGACGGTTCGCGACACATGGTTTCCGACGCGTCGTTGCGTCGCTCCGTTCAGCTCCGCCCAGTTTCGGGTATCCCTCTACCGAATGGATGGATGAATGCTAATGGCTATATTTATAACGGGCGGTAGCTCGCGCCACCTAGCCTAGAAAACTAAAATACTTCCCTCGCCCTTCTTGGTTTTTCTGACTTTAAAACAAACATAATATTTTTATTACATTCTATTAAAGTGTGCGTGTGTAAAGATTTTCCGTGAGGTTACTTTTCTGCTCAACATCACTTAATCGCGATGGACCGCAGCGGACCTTAGGAGCCATCCCAGCGAAGCGAGCACTGCGTACAAATCACGTGACTACGCACACCGCGCATTGCTGCGTCTCTCCCGAAGTTCACGTGACACTCACACGGCATTGGAATGGCTCGTAGCGTCCGCTGCTGTCCATCGTAAGGTGAAACGGAGTACATTCGGGTTTCGACGGCCTCGATCGGTCCCAGAAGGCCGGCTTGCTATGGCGCGCGAGATCAGCAGCTTGTTTTGTGCGCGCGGGAAAACTCGATGGCGTCCATCTCATTCACAACGACGACTCGCGTCGCGTGACGCACCGCGCACCGCCACATGTGTCGTGTAGGCGTGAGGGGAGATCCGCTTCCCCGAACTGCCCGAACCACGAAGCGCCTCCTCGCCCGATCGGTCCGAAAGCCACGTGACAACATGACCTTCGCGCCATCCGTGCTGCATTGGCTGCGGCCCTCCGAAAATCGGACAGCCGTGCGGCGATATCTAGCAAGTTGGACGCACGCCGGCGCCGGACGGAGGCCCCGTCCGACGCTCCGCTGCGACGAAAACCCTCGCCCTCGGACGTCGTTCCGGCGGTTCGCACGCCGAATCGGACAGTTTGGACGCGCATGTGTCTCGCGCTTGACGCGACGCTGCGTTAAGCGCGAGACACATGCGCGTCCAAACTGTCCGATTCGGCGTGCGAACCGCCGGAACGACGTCCGAGGGCGAGGGTTTTCGTCGCAGCGGAGCGTCGGACGGGGCCTCCGTCCGGCGCCGGCGTGCGTCCAACTTGCTAGATATCGCCGCACGGCTGTGCGATTTTCGGAGGGCCGCAGCCAATCAGCACGGATGGCGCGAAGGTCATGTTGTCACGTGGCTTTCGGACCGATCGGGCGAGGAGGCGCTTCGTGGTTCGGGCAGTTCGGGGAAGCGGATATCCCCCGTCGCCTACACGCACACATGTGGCGGTGCGCGGTGAAGGAGATGGACGCCATCGAGTTTTCTCGCGCGCGCAAAACAAGCTGCTGATCTCGCGCGCCATAGCAAGCCGGCCTTCGGGGACCGATCGAGGCCGTCGAAACCCGAATGTACTCCGTTTCACCTTACGATGGAGAGCAGCGTACGCTACGAGCCATTCCTATGCCGTGTGAGTGTCACGTCAACTTCGGGAGAGACGCAGCAATGCGCGGTGTGCGTAGTCACGTGATTTGTACGCAGTGCTCGCTTCGCTGGGATGGCTCCTAAGGTCCGCTGCGGTCCATCGCGATTAAGTGATGTTGAGCAGAAAAGTAACCTCACGGAAAATCTCTACACACGCACACTTTAATAGAATGTAATAAAAATATTATGTTTGTTTTAAAGTCAGAAAACCAAGAAGGGCGAGGGTAGTATTTTAGTTTTCTAGGCTAGGTGGCGCGAGCTACCGACCCGTTATAAATATAGCCATTAGCATTCATCCATCCATTCGGTAGAGGGATACCCAAAACTGGGCGGAGCTGAACGGAGCGACGCAACGACGCGTCGGAAGCCATGTGTCGCGAACCGTCCTGTGCGGCGATTCGGAGCAGCCATCTTCCCGACAGTTCGCACGCCGGACCGGACAGTTTTGACGCGCATGTGTTTTGCGCTTGACGTGACGTAGCCGACTTCGGCCAGCGTTCGCTTGCGCGCGCGTTACGTCGGAGTATAACAGAGCCTTAAATGGTAGGTTACGTTATATCTATGCTTCTAGAGATAAACATAGCCAGGTTGGTGGATCCGCTCATGGTGGTACATCTAAGGGAAGGCATGCTTCCCAGTGGCGTCACAAAGGGGGGGGGGGGGACCACCCCGGGTGCAGCGCTCAGGGGGTGTCGCGGCGGGCCACGAGAGCGGGGGGGGGGGTTGGAGTCGCAGCGGGCCACGCTAAAGCGGGAGGGGGGGGGGGGGGTGTCACGGCGGGCTACCGCCCCGGGTGCCGCTCACCCTCGTGACGCCACTGATGCTTCCTATCAGAAATGTTCTTGGTTTCTAACATAAAATATTCACAACGAATAACGCTCAAGATATGCCCAAAAGCTTTTATTTGAGTACTCATCATGACATAAGGAGAGAGCTGGTGTCGCCATCACAAGGAACTCGGGTTACATACCATTCAATCGCTTCAAATTTAAGTTCCAACTGCTGAAGTAAGATGTGAAAGATACATAGCATTTTACAAAATGGTAGCCGTAGTGTCACATGCCAAAGTCCATGCATGCGAATAAAGCGATACAAATTAATTCGGTCATCGTGCCACATAATTACTCCTTTTCCCACTTATCAACATAACCCCCTCCACCCGGTTCCTACACTGTTACAACACTCATAAATCCACTGTTTAAGTTGCAATGTTTACTGCCAGCAGGAACGTTTTTGTGACTTCGGAACGCATTGAAAGCACGCTATTGTGTGTGTGACCACTAAAAGTGATACTTGTCAAGAGCTCATTTTGAACTAAAACTGGCAATTGTATGATCTAGAACATGTGCAGTACTTCCATCGAAATTCGACTGTTGCAGCCGAACCACAAAGGAAGTCATTCGAAATCTTTCCAGAAGAGTCCGGGAATGTATCCTATTATGTATAAGAATATGCATTACAAGCAGGCATCCGAATAAAAGTAATTCAATTACATGAACAAAGGAAGAAAAAAAAAAAAGGAGAGCATTATTTGTACAGCCACGCGTCCAGAAGAATCGTGGTCTCAGACTTTTACTGATGTCCGAGGGCTATCAAAACGGGTAATAAATAATGCCATAAAATGTACAAATATCGCTAGAACATTTTATTGGCATACATACCTACCTAACTTATCATTAAAAAAACATTGTGGTTTGTAGTGCCCGTGCTACAATATGAAATAAAGATCTCAAGTGACTCGTGAAATGCGCAATGAATGCGCTTTTGCCTGACTCTCGCTGATTCACGTTTTTTTTTTTTTCTCAGACAGCAAAGTGCATCCCACTGTGACATTGCTTCCTTTTGTGATGTCCTCAGTGCGTCGGGAGTCGTGCCGTGCAAGGCACCTAAGCCGGGACGAGCTGGTGGACGGGCTCTGCATGCCCGTCCACGAGTGCCTGCAATCTCTGAAAGACGTGGGCAAGCTTAAGTTCCCTCTCTTCTGCGGTGTCCGGGTCTTGCTGCCCATCGTATGCTGCCCTCAGCCGCAGCGGTCCCCGCCGACGACCACCACCACTTCTACAACTACCACAACTACCACAACGACAACCACATCAACGACACCCGCTCCACCGGTGATGGGTAAGTCGGGCTCACGTAGCGACTCGCAAGGGTTGCCAGCAGAATGAGTATAAGAGGGTTAAGTTTTAGTTCAGCTGTCTCCAGCGCGAGCTCCTACCTCTGATACTACTTCGGTGTCTCGTGAGTTTTCAGTATAGACGTGCACTCAACATACGATAAATTTCATGAAAACATTTTCGTTCTAATTCTGACAGTGACCATTGTATCGGAACGATTTTTCCCCTAGGCTACGATACTGGAACGAAATCTCGCATGTACTAACTATTTCCCTGTGAATGTGGGAAGAGGCCGCGCACGTGTCGGCGTCTTTAACAGTATATTTTTTTTGTATAAAAATCTAGAACATATCAGACATTGCAGGTGCCTTCTTGATTTAGACACTTTCATTCACTTTTTCTTTCTTGTTGTAAGACGAGCTGTTATCAGATCAAATATCTATGCAAGTAACATTGGCGACTAAAGTGAAATTTACGCCGCGTCGCTTCAACCCCGAGAAGATCTGAGCGAAGGTTGTTTCGCCTGCTTCGCTATCGCCTTGGTTCTTATAGGCAGCAATAACTTTACTCGCTGAAAATAATGTAAATGATCGCGGTTCATTGGCGCCGTAACACAATAGGGAGTGAACATGGACGTGAAAACATCTTAGTGGCATAGCAATTTTTCACATCCGCGAGATGAAAACCAACACCACGCAAGGCATGTTCTTGCACAAAACTTCTTGTGAGACCCACGGACTGAAGTAGATTTACAAAATAAAATTTTCGCAAACGTCATTTCAGGAAAAAACAAAACATAAATTAATGCCTAGAATTGGCAGTGTATTTACTTTATTAATAAATATATTATCAAAACCATTTAAATTTAAAATATCAGACAAATTTGAATGTCACGACATACGCTATCAAATTGAATACCATGAGGTGTTCATGGGCGCAGAACCGATTTTCACCCTTGCTAGAGGATAGTTTACTCGAAGAATCACTTACCTCTCCCACAAATTTGGTTGTGCAAACAATTCAGGCGAAATGACTATATTATGCATGCAGTAGTGCAGTCTTTTTAATCATCAGTTTACATTCGCACAAACACACATCCGTAATAATTACTTGTAGTCATTAGAATTAATATGTTTAAAATATAATAAGTCATAAGTGAAAACATACGCCTATCTGAATTTTTTTTTAAAGCGTTTGTCAACATTTTTTTCTGAAGAGTGGGAGGGCCGCACTTCGTCTTGACGCTCTTGAGACACCTTTACAGAAATGCAACAATGAAGCTTGCACTTGATAACGCAAAATAAAGTTCAGTGCAGAATTGTGATCCTGAAAATCCGGTACCACCGGGGCATGGCGCCCTGACAGAAACCATCATCTTTTGCAAATGTACGCTTTGTACAATTTTTTTAATTTTTTATTGACATTTTATATCATCATCGATCACTTTACACGTTGTTCCTCAAATACGCACACACGATCCATTTACGTCATGTTTCCAACCTCTTCGTCCTGTTTCGGCGAGCGAAATTACATTTTTCTGATCGGAGCGAGGACGAGATTTCCGCTCGTCGTTGGGCAATCGTGTTCGTACCGATCGGAATAGCAAAACGGTTTCTTCCAACTCTCTGTTAGGTAGTTTGAGTAGGTCGTTCCGATAACCATACTCGATACACTCTGAAAAGAAAGGGTATCACCTTACACTCTTCTGTCCCATATAATGCACCCCAAAACGTACAGCGCATTATAGTCGAACAGACGGCCCCAAAGTTTTACGAGGGTTTAATAACGGTATGATATAACTTTTTAAAAAGCTGAAGTACGTATCAAGGACAACAGAAATAACACTGAGGTTCTGCAGTAGAGCCAACAAAAACCCCGATTACTTTTTTGTAGTTAATAACACGTACATTACCTATTTTAAGTTTGGCCACGAGGCTATCAAGCCTCTCGTGAAAGTTAGTACCGTCAGATCGACGTCAGTGCGCTGTACCTCGAACTCAAGTTTAGGGGTGTATTATATGGGACAAAAGGTGTGATATTACACTCTTTGTTTAGAGTGTACTCTGCCGCACATTTGTGCATGCATACGGCGTCACTATCAAAATGCAAAAATAATCTGTGGTTTCATATCTATTTAGGCATCGTTTTAGGGTAAAATTCATAATTTTGACTAAAACTTATCAATTTTAAAACCATTCTTCAAAAAAAAAAAGTGCGCCAGTGTGAAAACTTTGGCGGGTTTTCTGCTTTCAAGTTGTTGCCCATCCAAGTGGTCAGGAGGAAACTAACTTTACTCCACCCGTCGCCGATCGCATGTTTGTCCACTCGCTATTTTGTCACATCTTGAAACTCTGCTTTACAACTTTTCTATGACACGAAAAAATTAATGAAGCTGAATTAATTAAAGCAATATTGTGTTGGAAAATAATTTTGAAAAATGTCCAATATTTTTTCGTTGCGATCTTTGGCAAAATTTGGCAAGATCTTACGTCGGACCTATTTAAGAAATTTTAACGACCGTGACTCCGCGAGAAACCTCCGCCTGTGGTCTTTATATGGCACATAAATTCAATATTATATGTACAATTGAAGATCTACTAAATACGATTTTACAAGCAAATGTTTCGAAAACTTAGCAAATTCCGGATTGATTTTCACAAAAACCTCATTTTTCTTTCCTCACTCTTAATTAGTTGCATCGTATGATAACCATCTATCGACAATATAAATATGAATATATAATTTTTTATATTTACATTATATTTAAGATTGACCTAAAAATCCCCAATGCGAGGACGCATTCAAAACGCTCAAGTGCAAAGTATCAAGCTTTATTTTCAGTCTACAAACCAAACGTATAGTTGTATTAACATTTTACGATGCACTATAATAATATCTAGCTACTAATAATACACAAGGCAAATAAACCAGGTGAGTTAAAAAAATCTGTCCAAATATTCTTGAAACATTTTCGAAAATTTCGATACAAAAACAAAGAAATCTCAATGTCCAGGTCGTTGTACGAAGCCCTTCAGTGCCAAGTCAGTTCAGGCTATACTTCCCGAAACGAGGGTGCCAGAGTTAGCTTAATGCTTCAGCGTAAGGTGCTGGTGGCATATAACCATCCTACCTCCGGTTAACAAGCTCTGAAGCGACGTCTCGGTGAAACTCAGGTCCGTGCCGAGACGCAGACAGGGCAGCCGGGCACTTGCATACCGCTCTTTGACTGCAAGCCTCTCGAGGAGCAAGTGAGCCAGGGAAAGTACCCGCCGATCTGCAGCATCCAGATGCGCATACCCTACGCCTGCTGCCCTCGAAACGAGACTCCACAGGCAGAGCCGATCCAGGTGGACGCTGTGGCCCGCGCAGTAAAAGTCTCCGAGCTCGTCTACGAGAACGGCATATGTACGTAGGCCAATCCAAGACCCCCACCCTCTTTCTCCCCCTTAACCTCTACATCCTTCTTATTGTGTGTTTTATTACTTGAATTAAATATTCCCGAATGACCACCCACCTGGAAAACATCATAAGGATTAATGATTTGTAAAGACAAGATTGAATGTTGATTCCCACACTTGCGACCGACACCGACTCAACCTGTTTTTAAGCGTCTTCAGAGTGCTTACGACAGGCTGCGCGGCAGCAAGGATGGCGGTTTTAAGCGCTACAAAGCTGGTCGTGTCGGTCGTAACGCACTCGAACGGACTCTGTAGAACCAGGCTTTCGCCAGTTAACTACGTTCCTGGGATAGTTGGCGCATATTTACGCCCAAAATAAAAAGGGTTCAAAAGTGATCAGTACAACAGAGTAGACAGCAGGAAAATACGGTAACTTTCGCCTCATCAAGCTTGTTTCCCCGGGCAAGAACAAGGAATGACCACCAGCAGGATGCGATGGCGTCGCATGCGAGCCATTAACCCTAATTCAATATACAGGGTGTTTCAGAGAACGAAGGCCAAATCGCTCCTGCGAAAACTATTAATCGCAATGAAAAAAGGCTTGTAGCGTTTGGTCCTAGGCCAGGTGCCCATTTAGGAAAATTATTAAAGTCCGAGATAATTAAGTTGTTAATTATTTTTGCGTAATTAACTTTTTTAATATTGTGTTTAAGGGCATTGTTTAAATTAGAAAATTGCTCAGCATCGTCGAAAAACACTGAAATCAACAAATTGCAGAACGATAGAAGGCACGCGTAACATTTTACGGCTTTCTGAAACACCGCACAAATTCGACGGGTTTTTAAGTTTCGGTTTGCTATCGGAGCGCATCTCGGCCCCGGCGGCACCGCGCCCCGTGGAGAGATAGTGCAACCAGACTCTGCTGCGTCGCGCGATGACAGCGCAGCAGAGGTTGGTTGCACTATCTCTCCACGGGGCGCTGTGCCGCCGTGCGCCGAGATGCGCTCCGATAGCAAACCGAAACTAAAAACCCGTCGAATTTGTGCGGTTTTTCAGAAAGCCGTAAAATGCTTCGCGTGCCTTCTATCGTTCTGCAAATTTGTTGATTTAGTGTTTTCGATGATGCTGAGCAATTTTCTAATTTAAACCATGCCCTTAAACACAATATTAAAAAAGTTAATTACGCAAAAATATTACAAACTTAATTATACCCGACTTTAATAATTTTCATAAATGGCCCTGACCAAACACGCCACAAGCCTTTTTCGTTGCGATGAGTAATTTTCGCAGGAGCGATTCGGCCTGCGTTCTCTGAAACACACATATATATATATATATATATATATATATATATATATATATATATATATATATATATATATATATATATATATATATATATATATATATATATATATATATATATATATATATATACATATATCTATATTTATATCTATAATATATATACAATTAATCTCATTCGTCAGTCTCAAAAATGCAAATGAATAAAAAAAAAGCATAAACGATAAAACGAATCATTCCTGTCAAAACACAAAATTAATTATTACAATTAAAAAGCACCATTAAACTAACCGATTAGTGTCAAAGGTGCTAAAAATACTAAAACTGAAAACACAGCATTTTCTGAAAATTCAAATTTCCAGAAACTGTCGTTCTTTTTTTTTGGGGTGTTACAGGAAATAAATCAATAGGTAGTGTACGTATACAATAAAAATAAACTTACAACGATCAAAAAACAAAGAAACCACAGAAGCCTGATTTGGGCAATTTTCACCGCCACTTGTAGACGATGCTCGCGTAGTGAGACATTCTGCCAACAGAGGGCGCTCGTCACATCGAAACAATTCCTGCTTATTCGTTTTCTTTAGCGGAATCGTCTGTTATCATAACCCGCAATATAGCGCCTGGAGTGCGTCCCGGCTGATGTGTTTGGCGTACTTTCTCGCCCATACATTAAAAGTGGTTCTGAAGTGGCAGCAAATGACGTCACAGAAGCCGAAGTGTCACACTGTCGGATGTTGCCATCCGACAGTATGGTTGCAGGTTGTATAGATGGTGGCGAAACTCAGGAGCGAAGCCGAGTGTCGCTGTCATCGCGGCTTCCCAACTTACTGCTGTCCGAAGCTTCCGTGGACTGTCACAGTGGAGAGCGACCTGCAGCAGAACAGGCGTCTGCCATATCCAGCACCGCTGCTGTGACGCCGCTAGGATCGCGACCCGTGACAGCATGCCACTTCTATGACGTCACAAGGTGTACATCCAGGAACCGCTTTTTTGAACTCGGTAAACACGTTCCAGGCACGATACGCGAATCGGCCGCCGTTCCCTCGACGCGACGTGCGCCATCTAGCGGCAGCGCTACTCACTACGCGTGCATCGTCTGCAAGGCTGGAGGCATAGACTGCCCAGGACAGGTTTTGTTTCTTTTGAACGAGGTACCTTTGTCCATTCATTTTTTTCACTAACCTTCCACTGCCTTCTTGCTCCTCTGTATCTCCGTTTCACCTTATGTTGTACCGCAGAGAAGGCTAGAAGCGCGAGCTCATAGTGTTGGGAGCTGCTCTTAACGCGCGAGGGCTTGTGCCGCCGAGATGTGCCCTAGAGCAAGGAGCTCGCGCTTGTAGCCTTTCCTGCGGTACGTCATAAGGTGAAACAGAGTAGAACAATCGCAGGGCGATTCGTTGAGCAAACAGATTTTTGTTGGCTGCCTAAATTTCTTTAAAAAAATGTTAGTTTACTTGCTGTAGAAAGACAGTGGTAGCTGGCGCAAGATCTGTATGCTGCTAGGCCAAATAGACTCTTTTCAGAGCAAGTCAGGAGTCACGCTTGCTGAGCGAGTCGCTCAGAGTCGCCGTCAGCGTATTGCCGTCTCGGGTAAATTGTCGCGAGTGATACGAGGTCTTCCGATGGCTCTGCTAAATCAGAGGACCCTCGGTTTCGATGAGCTCGGGTACCTTCGGTGACTGTAGCGGAGGTCATGACCAACCACCTTGGTCAGTGACCCTTCCCTGGCTCACTGCCTTCCCTCGCCGAGGTCTGGCGCATTTTCCAGGGTCAGTGGACGATGCGTGTCAGTGACCGCCATCTCAGAGTCCGTCCCCCGGTGATTCGCCTCAGTACCCAGCCGATGGGCCTCAAGACTGACTCTTCGGCGTTACAGGGTTGTATTGTACTGTTTTTCTAGAAACCCGTACCTGTTAATCTTACACTTTATAGTTTTCATCGCATTGTTTTTACCGATGGTGACCACTTCTAGCGTTTGTACGAAGCTCATCAAAGTAATCCACCGTTGTTCGTGTTAAAACAATATTAAGCACTGCAACAACTTCTGGCGATTTTTAAAAGTAAATTATGACCGGAAAATGTACGGCCTAAATGTGGGACAGACAGAGATAAAGTATACTATATTTACAGTTTGCGGGAAGAGGAGAACACGACCTGGTCACCACGTCTTCGTTCCTGTGGTTCACGGGGGCAAAAACGCTGCCCATGGATTGTATCCATTTGCTGTGAGTTGCAGGTCTCTGTCATATTTTGGTGGTTCCAGATTTTTTCACCTGTTTTTTTTCTAATATTGCATTTCTTTAAATTATAATGGCCAAGTTTTTACGTTAGTTTGATTTACACAATGCTGCAGTCCAATTATTTTGGCCAAGCAGGATTGAATCTAATATTTGAACAGAACTACACTACGATTTCGTCGAAAAATGATTGACCTGTACTTGTTCTATCTCCAACAGACTGGTCAATGACATCTACAGGCTGTTTCTGAGTGGTGTTCTGTCTATAAAAAATTTATTATTAAACCAATTAACATGATGGAATGAAACCTTTAGCAAACGTGTTTCTAAATTGTGCATTAACCGTACTCAAATTTCACGTGTAGGTTTTCTTTTTTTTCTTTAAAGCAAGTAAGAAAAGTACTATTAAAATTGGGCAGCGACATTTACCCTAACTCGTACGTGCATACAATTCAGGATAAAAAAATTTATAATTTTATCTTGTTTAGACGACTATATTCATCATTCTATATTATGTCTGACGTGACATCGATACACTATATATATGAGGGTGCTTTTATTATGTTTAACGCATTTGTTTAAACAAAATCCGTGATAGTACAGTTATACGGTTTGCGCAGGCGAGTTTTACGGCCAGGGGGACATAGTATAGGGGATAATCGTAATCATCAGTCAGCTCAATTAAGTACAATTTCTAACCTAACTACTTAATTAGTAAAAATAAACACATGTTTTCAATTAGAAAATTGCTGAGCGTCATCGAAAACCACTAAATCAGTAATGTTATATATACTTTGAGCGCGTGGGTGTGGGTAGCAGTGTTATAAAACTCGTGCAACAGGCAAAAGGCTGGTGCTATGTTAGGAGGCGGAAAAATAACGCGGGTAGGTTATCGCATCGACAGCCTTACACTGCTGCACGTATGGTAACTTTAGCGCACTACTGCGATCCTCAAGCGCTCAAAGTCTTTCTGAAAACTTCCGATTCATTAATTTTCGATGACGATCAGCATATTTATCTATTGGAGTTAGATGTATATTTTCAGCAATTATAAAGTTAATTATCAGATTTTGCTTAACTAGTGGACTGATCGATACGATTAGCTGCCTGTACCATGTCGCCCTGGCCGTACTGCTCACCTGACACAAACCGCGTAAGTAAAACTAGCTTTTACGGCTTAAAAAAAATCTGTTCAGATTAAAAAGCAAAAAAACTATATTAAACGTTAAGGTCACGTGGCGCGATTTCATGAAGTGAATTTCACCTCTAAATATAATGGTAAAACTGAATTTGTGCATTACGTCACGTGACGGCAATTTTTCATCTAAATTTAGCGGGGAGACTAAATTGGTCCTAGGTCATGGGACGTCACGGTCACATGACATCAATTTTCCTGCCATAGTAGAAATGGCTTGCGACGAGAAAATGAGTTGGTGTGCAATGTCATGTCACGTCAATTTGTCCGCAGCGGGGATACTGAATCTGTCTTGTAAGTGCCGTGCCATTAGGTCAGGCGATATCAGATTTCTCGCTACATTAACGGGAAATCTGAATTGGGCTGTAGGTCAAGTGAAGCTTTTTTTCCGCTAAATTTAACGAGGCAACTGAATTGGTCATTAGGCCCGGTGACGTCAGGTGACTTGACATGAAAATTCCCGCTCACTTTAGCGAGAAAACTGAACTCCTGTCTCGGTGACTTGAAGAAGGCCCGCAAAGGGCTAATTTGTAGGCACGTAAGACTCGATAGCAGTGAGGTTTAGTAAAAATGAGTTTTAGTATTGCGTATACGAGTGAACGCAAGCGCTGTGCGTTCGAGCTAGCGTTGCGTGTTCCACTGCTGCGCGCGCGCGGAGCCTGCTTGGCGTATGCAATTTCGCGCATGCGCAGCATGGAACACGCAACGCTAACGCAAACGCATACCACTTGCGTTTGCTCGTATACGCAGTACAAAAACTCACTATTCGCTACTGCGCGCGAACGCAAGCACGGTACTTTTGCATTTGCATTGCGTATTCTACAATGCATGCGTGGAACAAAAACTGCGGCGTTTGATTGGCACATGGGGACGGCGCAAATGCACAGCGTGGAACACGAAACACTAACATAAACGCACAACGCTGGCGTTAGCTTTCACACGTAATACTAATAGCATATATCAACGAGTGTACATACTCATAGTTCGCTGCGTCGCGTGCCTATGCTCCTGCTCAGTGTGGAGTACGTAACACTCAGAAGCTAACAGTGCTTGCATTTACTCCTATATTGGATGCTAAAACTTTCTACTAGGAAGTTTTTGTTCACGTTTTGTTTCTCCGCTACGCTTCCCGCCGTTAATGCGCATGGGAGCTACAGCGTATTGTCTGTAGAGTTATGGGGCTCTTTTGGTTTTGCGCAGATTTCTGCGGGATGACAAATACGATCTAAAAATTTCCTATGGCCACAAACCAAATTAAAACCGGCGATCTATTAAAAAAAAACTAAAAAGCTTGGTCAGTGAAAAAAAACAGGAGGACGTAGATACAGCGCCGGAAATTTCGCTACAAAGAGGCAGATTGCACTGTCACGCCCTTTTTTTATATTTCGAACAAATATTCATGATATTCTTAGGATTCCCGACCAAAACACGAAAATCGAAAATTCAATAAAATTAAAATCTAACAGCAGGAAATATTAGCTTCAAGCTAACTCGGAACCCATTCAAGATTCCAAGTTTTCACACGAGTGAGTTTCTCGCAGGTGGCTGTTTATCGAGACAGGGTGAGCATCCGGAACTTCTGGTGCGAGGGTACCCTCATCACCAAAACCGTCGTCCTGTCCGCAGCGCACTGCTTCTTCGGAACACTGTGAGCTCGATAGAACGTCATTTCTTCAGTCTAGTAAATATTTTATTTCTCGCTTCACATTAACAAAACAAAACTGCGAAAAAAAAACTTTTTTTTTAGCTGAGACGAGAGAGCAGAAATGGAACTAATAAATTACTGGTTCATTCAACGCTTTTAATAACGCTCTAGGCCATTTAAAGCAGAGTTGGGCAGAGATACTCTAAAATGCATTTGGATATACATATACTGGGATACATGACAAAGACAGCTAAAATATTTATACTGAAATACATCCTACTAAAGTATCGCGATACATGTCAGAAATACATTGGAAAAATAAAAATATATTTGGAAATACAAATACAACTATTCTAATTTTGCCGGAGCTATAATACTCACACACATTAAAGCAAATTTGTTTGAGATGTGAATTCTTGTAACACAAAATCTTTATTTGGAAAACAAAAACAAATTAAGCAACCTTTTGCTACATATTATCATATTTGTTTTATACAGAAGCAGTACCAAACAAATGGAAACGTACGACTTTCTGGCTACATTTAACCACATTTGATGAAAAGTAGCAGCTCATAGGACAGCCGGTGCCGAATTGAGCAGAGTCGTGTCAGCGCAAAACACTGAGAGTTCCACGCTATTGGAAATTATTTAAAGGTATTAAACGTTATTGAAAGTTATTTCAGACAATGAGGTTTGCACGCATGCTTTAACTCGACACTACGATAAGAACCCACGTTTACTCCAACCCGCGCGCAAGCAGCTGCAGAAAATAAGCGATCTATCCAAACAAAAACAATTAATGTTTTTGTAGAAAAAAAAAACCCTCCGAGGCATCACCATCTCCTGGGTAAATTCCTAAAATGTACTATCGCGGACAATATGAGCTGAAACAGCGCTCCGGCCGGCGGAGGGTACTACCTGCGCCGCCTGTCGCCTTGCTCCGCACACACGGCGCACCCTGAGGCCGAGATAAATTATCACTTGCGCTCGCTGCGCCACTGCGCTCTTCCGGCCGTCTGCAAGCGAGACGGCGGGTGCGACAGCGGGCGGGTGTGTGGTAGGGCGGCCAGGGAAGGGGGGGGACAAAAGATTACACTTGTCGTCCCTCTTTTTGAATTGATTTACTTTACTCTATCGCGTAGAATCACGTAGACAAAACGCTGACTGGTGAAGAAAAAATATTTCAGTATCTTAAATTGCAGCTGCATAATCGTTTTTGAAAATCACATCAGAATACGTTGCAGGTTGTTTTTGTTTGATTAAGAGCATGCACAAAGTAGGACATCGTAAAATATAGGCCAAAATCTGTATACCGGATTTAGTCCAGCTCCAAGGTATTTACTTTTTTTCTTTTTCTTGATCACAGCAGTTTAAAAAAAAAACGGTAACCATACATGTTACTGAGAAGGTTTTGTAACCTTGATTGGTATGAAAAGGTTCAAAAATATAATTTCTTTATTACTGGGTCCACGTGTTTGTTTCAAACAAAACAAGTTGCTAACAAGACACCAGTGTTTTATTTACAAATTTATAGTCTTAATAAAGTGGGACAAACAGTCATATATTTGCCAGGAGAAGGAGCTTGAAACTTCATCGAAAGAATATTCGCAGAGGACAATGTCAGACAAAAGATTAATAGTCGGCGTGGAAGTTCAACTGCACTATACAAGAAGATCGGGATCGAAGGAGGCTCCACGCAAAACTATGCGCTGGTTAACGGCGTCAAACAGTGTGTCGCAACCGTAGCATCAAGCTTTGTTCCAATCGGCAGAAGTCCGGTTCAGGGGGTCCTGAGGCGCAGTAAAACTTACAAAAGAATGCCACGTCATTCTCCCCTGACCCGCGAACACGGCTCTCATCCTGTATGGTAAGAAATTATATAGAGCGCGGCCACGAAGGCTGGCTCGGCCCGAAGCCACTCCCATTCACCTCTCATTGCTTTCCGCAATTTGTGTGCAGTGGCGCAGTGGAGGGGACGCCGTGACATGGCTACTTTGATGCGCCTCCAAACGTGTTCGATGATATTCAGATCGGCTCCTTCTGGGGGCCAAGGCAGCTTCGTCAGGCAGCGCTCCTCGATGGAGATACGAGCGTGACAACGCATTTTCCCCTTCGGCGCTTTCTTGAGATGCACTGAAATGCATGTTAGCTGAAAAGTGAAAACGTGAACATTGGGCTACACGGCCCACGCACCGTGATGGTGGTTCCGTCGGCCAATATTTTCGCTAGCAGACGGCCGGAAGAGCGCAGCGGCGCAGTGAGCGCAAATGAGAATTTATCTCGGCCTCAGGGTGCACCGTGTTTACGGAGCGATGCGACAGGCGGCGCAGGTAGTACCGTGAACAGGCCGGAGCGCTGTTTCAGCTCATATTGTCCGCGATAGTACTGTTTTTGGAACTCATAAAACCGGGCAAGTGCATCACACGCACCTATATCACACAGTCAGTAGCACGTTCAGCGAAAACCACGAACGCGCAACCAACACCCTCCGTTGTTGAGAAATCCGAAGTAGAGTCAGAATTTCGTCCCTCGGTGCCGTCATGGTGGCGTCTCTTTCGCTCGCTGGATGCTTCTGAAACTGGAAGGACGGAGAGACACAAGCAGGAGGACACTGAAAGACCGTTCTCTTAATCCGCACTCCCAGCTGCTCTAGAAGACAGGTCCCAGGCATGGTACGGGAAGCCGATACTGAGCGTTCCCTTGTTGTTCCGCATTAATTTTCAGCTTGTTGGCTTAAAAAAGAAAATTGGGCGACTAGCATCTGATGAAGGCTGTATTTTTACTTACTAAAACAAGTTATCCGCAAGCCAACAGAAAAAAGTCCCCCTTCCGTGTTTCCCACGCACCATCTCTCGAATTCGCAAGCGGGGAGTTGGCGTCCTGGGGCACTCCTTTCCTAGCCCGTAAAGCAGGGGTGCAAAACGAACATACAGAGCGATGGGGCCGCGTTAACGCCTATCCAGACAGGATACTACGAAAAACGTGAAGCGACACGACTCTGTCAAACATCGTAGAAATTCAAGTGTCCAGCAGTCCCTTAGTGCGATGTCTGTTTGGGCACGGGCCAAGCGAACATCACGTTTTTCCTCCTCACTTCGTCCGCTTTTCGGTGACCTCGGTTTCTCGTCAGACTTGACGTCACACTCTAACTGCCAATGCTGTCCATCTGTTCTGCTGGGCCCTCGAATCCTTGACCGTGTTCCGAAATGTACTCGATCTAAATCCAGAGTAAGGGCTTTGTTCCTTTGCTTTCAAAAGTCTACCCGCGTCCAGCGTCGCTCTATCTGTATTATTACGTGACACGGCTCGCCGGATTAGCTCTTATCTCTTTGGGTAAGATTTCGAACACAGCCCTTCCCTTTCCCGTTTTGGGAACCTGAAAAACAGTGGAGTCTTTGAGCGTATGACCGACAACCTACACTGCCTGCGGGTGGCTGTCCGCACGCATGTGACGAGCATTTTCAAGGACCCAGTGAAAGACACGGACGACCCTTGACGGAGAAAACTGTCCCCCCGCAGAAGAAAAAAAAGATAAAAGCATGGTGTTGAGCGATTTATATTTGCGTCGTATCGCCTCACGATTTTCGTAGTATCCTGTTTGGACAGGCATTTCGCGAAGGTCAAGGCAGATTGAGAGGGGGGAACGTCTACTCTATTTCCTAGACTCGTTCCGAACGCCCAATACAAAATAGCCCAGCTTCTTCCACCGACGCATTTATATTAAAGTGACATGTGATCTCGCCCAGAGACCCGTTAAAACCATTTTGGTGGGTGCTGTGATTTCTCAGAAAAGATCAAGAAATATCCCACAGGCTTCTAAATAAATATAACGGGTCTCTTACACCCTATAGAAAGTGTCGACCAATACATCAAGATTTTAGAAAACTTAGACGAACATCTCAAACCCCTCAACCATTTTTAAAGGGTACGTGAAAACAGTTAAGAAATCCAGATAGGCCCCATACACTGATTTTAAGTAGGGAAGGGATAAGGACACCCACAATATTTTATTTTTATTCTTTACCAGGCGATTTAATATGGAGCCAGTAAACTACAAATCAATGTTTCGCTACAGAGTCACGTATATCACTATTAAAGTTATAATGCTCAACTGCTGAAAACCAAAACCAAGACGTGAGCACGGAAGCTCATGGCCGCGACAAGTGGACGATCTGTACCGAAGGGGAGAGAGAAATGCAGAGCTGGAGAGTGTTGCTGTAAGTCACATTGCTACATCCGTCCGCGTTTTCTTTTTCTCCTCTTCTCCGGCATGTGAAGCAGACGACGACGACGACAAAGTAGTGCACACCGTTCGTCGTATGACTGTTTCGTCGCACTTCTATCCCTTCCGCTCGATGTTCTCGTTAAAGATCGAATGGCCGGTACTAGGAACCACCGTTACTAGATCAACTCAGTTATGGAACTTCCCATAAACGCTGTACATTGGAGGGGTCTGAAACCGTGTCCGAGTTTTTCGCAGCGAGGTGGCGCTGCCGGCGCATTAATCCACGCGTGTTCGTCTGCTACTGCTCCGCGGCTGCTTTTGAGTCCCGACTCCTCTCGAGGCTCAGTATGGTTTTGGGTTAGTTTTTGCCCTTTCGCCAGTAAAAAGTAAAAATGTGACTACCAACAGCAGCAGAAACAATTTGAAAGTTGTCTGCTGCTGTTATCCGTAAGAAAGGCCAGAACCGCGCCGTCAATGATGATGATAGCGAGGCGAGTATTAATGCGGAGCGCGCGCCCTCTGACAGGCGCCATGCAGAGGACCCCCTCGGGAGCAGAGTTCCACAACTGAGTTGGATCTAGTAACGTTGCTAGGAACGACAGTTACGAAGTAGCGGCCCCACTTACGTCGGATCATTGTTCCGTCGTGCGCCACAATTGCGTCGTTCAGCCCGCGTTACGTAGCCATATTGAGAATGACGTAGTACGTGTACCTTCTGTGATTTGTGGAACATTTTGCTCCGATGAAACTATTGGCAGCTTTCTTGGAGGACACAAAAAATGAGGTTCATGTTATTTCGTATTTTTATTGTTGAATGCGTGCCTGAGATGACCAATGACTTTGAATATATTTGGTACGTCTTCAATTGAAATCCACGGAATCATGAAAAGAGAGTGAGTGCGAATGACCGAGTCAATTTTCGACCAGCTATTTTCGGGTGGAAAGAAACCGAATTTCGAGCTTCAAATTGTGTTCTTGGTAGTTATGCTCTCATAGGTTCTTTGGAAATTAAAAACTCGGCGAGCATAAATATCCTGTCAGCCTCCCTTTAAAATTAGGCTGGTGTCAAACTGCTCACTTATCATACGCAAGGCACGGTGTTCGCGTGAGACACGATGACATAATTATATGCGTACACGGCCCGAGCATGTTCTTATCATGTTTGCTTCGTTCACATAAAGCAATGGTCTCAAACTCATTTGAGTATGGGGGCCAGATAGCCCACACCCTAAAGGTCGTGGGCCAACGTAAGACGAGAGGGTGGGGTGAGATAGCGAGAGGGGGGGGTAAATTATTTTAGAGAGAAGAGACCTCGTGTTTTATGATTTCTGTAAACTCACAGTTTGTCCAGTGACATGTTTAAATTATATTTTTTTTATATCACTACTTTGTGCCCTAACTTGACGTGATAAAAGAATTCAAATGACATCGTCCCGTCTTAGGGCTGGCATTTTAGTAGAACAAAAGGGAAACTATAGACTATCGTTCCCGTTGCTCAATGTACTGATGAATGCAATCAATGCACTGATGAAAACAATCAGTTAATTTGGCATGTTCTGGCTTTCCTGAAAATTTCTACTAAAACACCCATACTTGTCTTTCAATGGTGGTATTTTTTTTTAAGGCGAGAATCCCGTGCTCGTATTATTATCTTCGGCAGTTACTCCTGCTGATTGAGAGTTCGCGCAGGCGAGATGCATCCTTAAACAAATAGCTCGCGCTTGCGGCCCAGTAGTGGAATTCTTGAAGATGAAACAAAAACCGGGAAGCAAAATATAAACCTAAACAAAGGGCAACTAAACGCAGATAGGGTATAAACTATGTGAATACATTAAAAGAGCACATCCACTTTTCGAGCGAAAATGATTCGACAAGATGAGGTTACTATGGCGCATGCCAGTTGTATAGCGCTCGAGGCGTGCGAATCGGGGCTCCTAGCTGGACGCTTGCGTGCCTCTTTTAGCGAAGCGCCTGCCGCATGCAAGCGCTTCGCTGGGACGAACCTCTACTTGAACCGGGCTGGCCGCGTGTTTGAGACCCGTGATGTAAAGGGTCTTTCACAAACGAGGCATATTATTTATTTTATTTTTAAATGGGAACTTGAAGTAAAATACCTTCGGTATTACGTTGTCCTGGGCGGCGGACGTAAGCACGCAAATAGAAAATGTTAATTATATGCTTAATTAACAAATTTCAGTGCTCGACTTTTTAGCCTTTTTTTTTTAGACAGCATAAGTTTCACTTCAAGATTTATAGCCCGTCGCTTTCTGAGGCAAGATCCGTTCAGAGATCTCAGAATGAGAAAATCTACATCGAGTTATTTCCTGGCGAATGTCAACAAATATGGCGGCGGAAATTAAAAAAAAAATGAAAGCTGGTTTGTACAACATTGCACCGTTAGGTCTTTTTGTTTTTTTTTTACTTTACGTTTAAGTCACCGTAGCATCAGTCCCACGAATGTCGCGTGCTACTAGGGTTAAGCCGACGCAAGCTTTTGTAATATAACTCAACGCAAGGAGGCAGTGCTGCTTGAACGTCTACTTGAACCGGGCTAAACTCGGGAAACGAGCGCAAGCAGTGGAAACACTTTCGCTGCCGAGGAGGCGTCAGAGTGTGACGTGCGGTGACGCGTGAGTTGATGGAAACATGTGACCAAAAGCTTTGGCACAATTCTAAATCGGCTCGCGTCTCGCTCCCGCGAGCCGTTTCAAAACTGAACATTCTCACGTGCGTCCCTCATATGCGCTCCCTGTCGCTTTTGCTTGTTTTATAAATTTTACACCAACGCGGCAGATATCTCTGGGCTTTCAATAAAGCTCCAAAGTAAAAAAAGAAGAAAAAAGAAGAAAATCAGTGACCGTGCAGTTTAGAGTTAACTCATTATCCTATAAACAAACGAGAGCGATAATCTTTTGGTGTTTCCAACCCGATAATGGTAGGCTCGGAATACATCCATCCATCCAAGCTCAGAGACGTTCTCGAGCAGCAACGCGGGATTTCTATAAAATGTTTCCACCTAAATGCACAATCAGCAAAAAACAAGTCTGATGATCTTGAGTTATTTTTTGCGCAGTTGGGCTTCGCCTTTGACGCGATAATGCTTACTGAAACCTGGTACACCGACGATGCTGATGTCATTAAGCTACGAGGGTACACGAGTCATTTTCTAAACCGAACGGAGCGTCGGGGAGGAGGAGTGTGTCTCCTCTCAAAAGATAACCTTGACTGTGAACTGGTCCCTATCTTCTCCTTCATAAACCCCAATCTAGAGGTGTTAACCTTGCGCTCTAACAATACTATTTTCAGTGTTATCTATCGACCGCCTAGTGGCCATTATGCGTCATTCTTTGACTTCATGGAAACTTTCCTCTCTTTTATAAATGACAACAAGTACCACCTGATCTGTGGGGAAGATTTTAATATCGACATGTCGGATAACAGTGACCTAAATAGAAAGTTTGATATTGTTATTAAAGCACGCGGTTTTTTTAACGTAATAACTAAGCCCACGAGAATCACTGAAACAACGGAATCGACTATCGATTTGTTCATTACCAATTTTGTACCTGAAAACGTAAACGCCGGAATCATAACCTCCAATATAAGCGACCATCTTCCGGTTTATATCTTCGTAAGGGAGAGAACATATAAAAAAAGGATATGAGCTAAAGCCTATTATATCAGGATATTTCAGCGCAACGTTTAGACGCGTTTAGGCAAGAATTATCCACCACAAATTGGGATTTTTTATTTGGCTTGAAGGATGCCAATGCAGCGTATGATGTTTTTCTAAATAACTTCAAGCGGCTGTACAAGTCTCATTTTCCTTATAAAACGTCAAAAAACTCAAAAAAAATTCGAAAGCCTTGGATTACCCCAGAGCTGCTAAAACAAGTTAACATAAAAAGTTCACTGTATCACAAGTTTATAAAAAGTAGAGACCCTAATGATCTTATTGCCTTCAAGTCTTTTCGTAATAAGCTAACCAACACATTACGTCACGCCAAAGCAGAATATTTTCATAGATCTTTTAGCTCGGCAACAGGAAGAACAGACATTACTTGGAAAAAAATCAACGGTCTACTGAATCGGAGATCGTCCGGAAGTATCGTCGACACACTTCGTGTGGGAGACCAACTACTGTCGGGTGCCGCACTTGCGAATGCTTTCAATAATTTCTTTGTGAATATTTCGCGACCAAATACTTACGCTGCAGGATCTCGAACGTACTCCGAGCGTCTCAACAAATCAATATTTCTAAGCCCTGTGGACGAAAACGAAGTGATGTCCGTGTACTCTCAACTGAATAATTCCAGTACGTGTGATTGTGACGACATTCAAATCCGCCCAGTTAAGTATGTTATTGACCTAATTGCCCCGTGCTTGTCGTATGTTTTCAACCTCTGTCTTGAAACCGGGGTCTTTCCAAGCCGCATGAAAACAGTAAAGGTGTCAGTAATACATAAGAAGGGAGACAAAAATGAGTTAGGTAATTACAGACCAATATCAATACTGCCCGTTTTCTCAAAAGGTCTAGAGAAGGTTCTTTATAAACGCCTCAGCGTTTTCTTTGACAAGCATAACGTTTTGACGCCCAGCCAACACGGATTTCGGAAACACCGTAGCACTGAATCGGCGCTGCTTGCACAAAAGGAATTTATTCTAAAAAATTTCGAGGCAAAAAAGATGGTTCTTGGAATATTCGTTGACTTTACAAAAGCTTTCGACCTGTTAAACCACGACATCTTACTGTATAAGCTCGAATCATTAGGTGTTCGTGGACAGGCGCTAGCGTTATTTCAATCATACCTAAACAACCGATGTCAGTATGTTACTGTAGTTGGATCCCACTCAGATGTCAGACCAATCCTTTCTGGAGTGCCGCAAGGAAGCATCCTTGGTCCACTTCTTTTCAATGCCTTTATTAATGACATAGTTCAAATCAGTGAAGTCGCCGAATTCATAATTTACGCCGACGACACAAGCATTTTTTTACAGGTGAAAGATATGATGATATTATACACGTGGCTAACGATACTTTGGCTATGCTTGAACAGTGGGTAATGATAAATTCCATGGTAATTAATAGTTCTAAAACAAAGGCGATACTTTTCAGGCCAAAAAGCAAAAACGCATCAATCACAGCGCCATTATTATACAACTCTACTAATATTGAATTCGTAACATCGTTTAAAACTCTGGGAGTAACATTCTCTGAACACATGACGTGGGAGCACCATATAAATTTAGTTTGTACAAAGCTTGCACGTGCTGTTGGGGTCGTTCAGCGTCACAGATTTATACTTCCCACCAAGGTAAAACTGTTGCTGTACAACTCTTTGTTTTATTCACATATCAGCTACGGGTACCTTGTCTGGGGGACGACAGGTCTGACCAACTTAGAAAAAATACACCGACTACAAAAGAAAATGATGCGCGCTATTTGCAACTCCCTTATCAGTCTCATTCTTCACCTATCTTTCAAAAGCTTTCCGTAATAAAAATTTTCAGTTTATACGATTACAGGCTAAGTCTAAGCTATATATGTTACATAAAAAGAGGCACTTCAAACTTGACCTCACTCGCGTTCCTGACTAAAAACACGAAAGCCTATGAAACGCGCTGCAGAGACTACTGGAAGGTTGAAAAATGCAGAACCAACTATGGAACCCAGATGATGAAATATCTACTCCCAAAGTTACTTAACAGTCATATTCAACAAGAGACTGACCTACGCAACATTTCTGCGAGAAAACTGCGCTTAACTTATGTATAATTTTGCTTCATCCTTATCCTTGTTTTAATATTGCTTCCATTCGCCTTTTTCCGTGAGTGACGATTTATGTCTGAAAAGTGATTATTTTCTTGTTAATTCCGTGTGTGCTTATTTTACGTTGTATTTACTACGCATTGCATTTAGACATTTTTTCGCGTTTATTGTGCTAGCTTTTTATATCTGACGTTTAGTGTTTCGCTTTTTTATTTTTGACTTGCTCGGCATTGGCTTTGTGACATTCTTTTTATACCTGTGTTTTTAGACATGCTACGCATTTATAGCGCATATCTTTTATTATTTTTTCAGTGACTCTTTATATTTATGCTCTTTACAGCTCCTTTTAGATGTTATAGGACTTTTTTTAGAAAATGGACGTTGCAAATTTTTTTTCGTTTTTGGCATTTTGTGTTTTATAGTGTTTTTGTGTTATGATTTTTTTTTGTGTTGTGATTGCCCTGCGAATTTGTAGGTCACCAATGACCTAGTGTGATTACCTTGTAGGATGGCTTCCATGTTTCTGCATTTCTGCATCAGTGACTCGATTTTGCTCCTTATGTACACTAAAAAAAAGAAAAAATACCTTTTGCTCAACCACTGTCTGTAGGGGTCGAGGACACGTCAAGCTGCTCTATAGCAGCTTTTTTCCTCGGTCTCCCCATTTTTGATGGAAATAAAAGCAATTATTATTATTATTAATATTATTAATGAAAATCAAAACGCACGTCAAATGTATAAAGGTTAGTACCTTCGAGACCGCCGACATGAGACGCATGCCATGATTTTCAATTCTGAATCGGCTCGCGGGAGTGGGCCCCGAGCCGATTTGTGAATTGGCCAAAGCGTTTGGTCACGTGTTCACAGCAGCGCATGCGTCAGACGCCTGTTCGGCAGCCAAGCTGTTTCGGAAGCTTTTGGTCACGTGTACACAGCAACGTGCACGTGACTACACCTCACACTCTGATGCCTGTTTGGGAGGCAAGCTGTTTCGGATCTAGGTGCGCATTTCCGAGTTAGATGAGATTTGCCGCTGCCGTGGTTGCCAAACGTCGCCACGCGAAGCCGTTAGAATACCGCAGAGGAAAAATATGTTTTTCTTCTGAGATCTCTTAACCGATTTATAGTCAGAGAACGACAAACTGAAAATCCTTAAACGAAACATGCTAGCTAAAACAAAATAAGTTCCATATAGGTAATTAGCGACTTCTTTTAATGAAGCATTTGATGAACACTTCACACTTGCGTTCTTTCGTCCGCTGCCATGGACAACGCAATCCCGATTAAATCGCGTATTTATTTTAATTATCTTTCGGTTTAAATATACTGTGACTCTTAGGTAAACCCCCTACCTTGAATAGGCGTTGAACATGTCTGCAGCTATTGTGTGACCAATGTGAACGAACTGTTCTAGAAAGAAGAAACACGCATCAGATTGGCTGCAGTCCGCCTTTCGTACAGTGTCTTAGCAGTGTGGTCGCGACTTTGGGCAAACCTTTCTCCCATGCAGCAACGACACCACGTACCTGGCCCGCATCGGCGGCGTGAACATCTCCGAGGGGAGCAACGACTCGTTCGTGCAGCGCAATGTGGTGTCCGTGCACGTGCACCCGGACTACAACGAGCGGCAGCACTACGCCGACGTGGCTCTGCTGCTGCTCGACCGTTCGGGTCGCCAGTCGGACCTCAAGCGGCCCTACGCCTGCCTGCCGGACGCCGAAGACGCTGAGCCGGACACGGGCCAAGCCGTTGTGCTGGGCTGGGGACACGACGTCTTCGGTGAGGGCAACGTAAGGCGATCCTGTCAAAGGAGACCGTATGGTAAGAAACTGAGGCGTAGGAGGAGGTCAAAGTGTGTTGTGATGTCAGATCAGCATACTCGGATTTAATAGAGAGTTGGTGGACGCAGACTAGCTGTACCCGCCGTGGCCTCTTCCAGTGAGAGCGAACATGAGCCTCGTCTGTACCTAGCGCTAGTCTGGCGCTTGAAGGCCAGACTGCGCGGGGAGAGACGAAGCTCTTTCACACTTTGATTGGAAGAGAGATAAAGTTTATAGACACAGTCAAATAGTCTCGCGTCTACGCACTCTCCTTCCAATCAAGGCCTAGCGCCCTAACGCAACCTCACACTCTCATCTCCTCCTCTCTATCAGTTTCTCACCGTATAGTCGCCGAGATAATGAAAACGGCAAGGCGAGTCTTTCGAACGCCCGCCCACCGGCTCCGTGCTTCGGCTGGGCGCGCGCACTCCTGGTGCACGAGGCACTGAAGCGTTGTGGGAGCGACAAAAGCTCGCACTGAAGGAGGGACAGCCGAAGCTCCTCCCTGGTATTCTAGCCTCGTTAGTGACTATACCTTCGTTTCAGCTGGGGTCGAGATCGCAGCCGATGCTACAAAGCGCGAGCTCTGAGCTTTCAGAGTCCCTGCCAAGCACGCGCGCTCGTGCAGTGCAAGCACAGTTCAGGGCCACATGCTCGCGCTTGTAGCATCGGCTGCGTCTGGACTGAAGCTGAAACGAAGCATAGTGCACGTCAGTAAATGAAAATCAATGAAAGCGATAGTTTTATATAAATAAAGCCTGCACGGTCGTTGCTTGCTTGTGTGGCGTTGGGTGCACTGGGGGTAACCTCTGTGCATTTCACTGACAGTTTATAGGCTCTGGTATACTCCGACGTTGGGCCCAGCGATCGCAGCGTAGCGCAGAAGATGCACCTTTCATTGGCCGGCGACCGGGAACTCGATATCTGCAACCGACCAGTATCGGCGTGCCCTGCGCTACGTCGCATTTGCTACGCTCGACGTCGGGTTCTAAAAGAGCCTGAAGAATTTGCAGGTTTTGGTGAGCCCGGAGCTTCTGATTTTCGCTCTGCGGCCAATCAGGTTTCGCCACGAGATGATGAGTACACCTAAGAACAAATCAACAAACCAGGAAGTGTTAATATATTGAGGAAAACCCCGTGTTTCTTAAGTTGTCGCTGGCCATACATCAACACAGTGTTTACAAACAAGCCAGTTTTGCCACTACCAGGCGTGGGCACAGCGTGCCCACAGAAACCAAGTTCGAGGAGTGAAGTGTTTGCGCATGCGCAGTGTCGACAGTAGCGCCACCGCAGTGGCGTGGCGTCGTTGAGTTGAGTTGGTTCATACCAGTTTTCACTCTCCTCCTCTATATAAAATCTTACAAAAGTAGTCTTCCCGTGCATCTTGGTATTTTCATATTCTAAGGCAGCTTTCATTCTTGTTAATTTTTCATTCCTGTTGTTTTCCCCGTTTTCTTAAAACCGGCTGATTGGTAATAACCAAAACACGTGTGGAACTCCAGCTATAAATATACCCGAACAGAACTATTTCAGAAACACGGTGCTTGTACTCGCCATGTAAAATAACGCTTTATGACAATTTATACAAAACACCAAAATCGGTTTCTCAATGTATTGCGTTCCGATTTTACTACGCGCAAGCACGTTATGGACGTTTACAGTGACACAAATCAAGTAACCTGACGTTGTTAAAAAAAACGAAAAAAACGAAAACTATTTTTGGGCGATAAACGCCGCCACTTTCGAAACGGTGCACGCTTAGTGAGAACTACTGCAACCATATGGCGTACGCCAGGCCTAAAGAGCACCAGGCAATTGGAGTTTTGATCGTAGAAGACCCTGCGAAAGAACCCGAATCGGCCGCCGCGTCTTCGACACAGCGTACGTGTCCACACCATTTATCACTACGCGTGCATCGTCTGCAAAGCGGCGAAGCAAATTGCACAGGACAGGTTTTATTTTTTTTGGTGTGTGTGTGGGTGTGGGGGGGGGGGGGGAGGTGTTATAAAGTTTCACTTCATATTTTCACCGTAGGCTTCATCTAACTGCTTATAACTCTGAAGGAAATTGCAGCGCGACGCGTGAGAAAACGATTTTGCGTGTCGTCTAAATTGCCTTCAGACCGTTAGTTTACATGCTGCATAGTGGGTTTTAACTTTACTAAATGAATATTGTTTTGAATTGCACCAGAAGTTTAGGACGGGATGGTAGCTTACAAAAAACAAAATTTGCTCCCTTCAATCAAAAATAAAACAAAAAAAACCATAGAAAACAGCGCTGCTTTATTTCTAGTTCACTTTGGAAAGCTGAAGGTTCGGAGCTGTGCCGTGGTTGCACACGTCAAAGCCAAATGTCATTGAAGACCTACTGGCGTTCGTCAAAATATAAATCAGTTGCGGAATATTTGCGTTCTTGTTCCCGACGTATTATAGGACTCTAATTGACTTCGTTTAGAAGTGATGACCCATGAGTAGTTATGTTTTTTTTCCTTCATAATATTGTTGCCAGTAATCTGCATATCCATAAAAACTAGAAAAAAAGCCGTTTACAACTCCTGTAACGCCGAATTAGAGCGCAGCTCTTGAGGAGCAGGGGAAGGCACGGGGAGGGGGGGGGTCACGTGACCTCAGGGAGGGGGGGGGTCACGTGGTCTGGGGGTCACGTCACCTCGAGGAGGGGGGGGGGAGTTTTCCGCAAAATTTAGCGGGGAAGATTTTCCGCTAGATTTAGCGGGGAAAATTTTCCGCTAGATTTAGCGGGGAAAATTTTCCGCTAGATTTAGCGGAGAAAATTTTCCGCTAGATTTAGCGGGGAAAAATTTTCCGCTAGATTTAGCGGGAAAATTTTCCGCTAGATTTAGCGGGGAAAATTTTCCGCTAGATTTAGCGGAGAAAATTTTCCGCTAGAATTTAGCGGGGAAAATTTTCCGCTAGATTTAGCGGGGAAAATTTTCCGCTGGATTTAGCGGGGAAAATTTTCCGCTAGATTTAGCGGGGAAAATTTTCCGCTAGATTTAGCGGGGAAAATTTTCCGCAAAATTTAGCGGGGGAAATTACCCATCATGCACCGCGCGGTTACGCCGACGCCGACGGCGACGCCGCTCAAGCCGGAAACGGGCGCCTAAGAGCTGCGCTCTAAAACGCTTTTTTATTGTCCTCTAGATATTATAAAGCAGTCCGCGACATGTCGCCCTTTGAGCTTTATGTAACTAAAGCTCAGAAGGTAATATATTTTTCTACTGTAACTATCGCCATAGGCCCTTTTCAAATATCTATCTAGCAACGTTAGCGGTCGCATTTTTCCGGGCTCAAGAGGTGTGGTTCTATCCGAGTGCACACCAGAACGCTCACGCAGAACTCATGTCCCAAACATGTTGAGAGTGTGTGCCCGAATAATGGCGGACTTGTATGGTTTGCGGAGCAGCTAAGAATTTGCGCTCACTTTGAAACGGTTCTACAGCCTCTGCTTCGCTTTAGGCAAGAAAATGGAGGCACCCACGAGGTAATCAAGGAATGGACTGCCGATACTCTAATACTTTTTAGTTAATCTAGGCCGCTTGAAGAAATGCACAAACTGACATCACCAGCGCGCGTGTCTGCGATGATCATTGACTGCACTAGGCAACGCAAAAGTATTTGATAACGTCTTTGGCCCACGACTTAAAAAATCATACAACGAAATTATGTATATAGTAAAAGATTTTCTCGACTCACGCTGGTGGTTTGTTGGTGAGCTGGGTGAGTTTGGTGACTAGCTGTCAAGCCTACCCTAAGATAACCGACCACAAGACGCGAACAGGACGAGCACTTCAATGGTGTGCTCGTTTCTTCTCAAAATTTTGTGTGTCTTTGTTCGGATATTCGTACCAGCTGCGCAATATAAAAATTAGCCCATGTGCATACTTTTCTTAGGACGAAAGCCAATCTGAGAATTCATTGCATTTGAAAGTGAGCACACCAAAATGAGAACAAATTTCCTTTCAGGTATTCATTAGACAATCAAGATTGTGATGTATTCGCTATTGCGTGTATGTTCCAAAAGCCTCTCGTGGTTCCCTTAGTCTTTTCGTTTTTTTTCAGTTTACCTCGCTTTTGTGCGTGTTCATTTTAACGAAAGCGACACTGGTTGCAGGTGGTCGGCTCCAGACCCATCTCCAGGAGGCCAGGTACCCCTGGTGGCAAACGATCTCTGCAACGAGGCCTACCGTTCGCTCGCGAGCTACGAACGGGAGTTCCCTCGAGGAATTAGCGGAGACTTCATTTGCGCGGGAAACATCACTGACGGGGGTGTCGATGCTTGTCAGGTAAGAAACATTTCTTATGCGAGTCGCTAAGGTGAAACAATAACATATCTCCTTTCGCGTTAAGTTCGACCGCAGTCTACGCTACGATGAAATGGGACATTTTGAGCGGCGCCAATAATACATCGTGATAGCGCTCTTCGTCTTCGTTCATTTGCCCGAACCTGTTAAACCAATCCCGCAGACAAGAGAAAAAAGCGTCACGGCGCACCCGCTGCGCGTGATTGATCCAGCTCGTGATAGAAGACCCACAAATATAAAAGAGCACCATGACGATGCACTTTTCGCGTTGCTTAATAGGCTCCATCGGATTGAAGCCTCGGCTGTGATTGGACTTAGAGTGAATCTGGTGTAGGGGCCTTTCCATCGATTATGACCCCAGGCAAACAAATGCCGAGTCACTGAGCTGTGGACGCATGCGCGGCGTCTGGTATACCGCACGAAGAAAGCAACAGCGCATGCTCAAAAGGCGTTTCACAGCCTGCAGCAGAAAAAGATGGCACGGCGCAGAAGAAAACAAGGAGAACAAATAAAACAGAACATTTATTGATCCCTGACGCTTCTAGCATTTTTGTTATGTACCAAATGGCCCGTCTTTCCATCCTATCGTTTTTGTGATCCTGAGTAATTGTATTTTCAAAGTGCCAAAAAAGAAGCTCATTTTAAGTTTAGTTTAGACGTTTCGATTAGTAATTATTGTATTGATGTGGTCAGAGTAAGCGATCATAGCAGCGGCTGCCTATGTGGGTTTATTGCAATAAAAAAAATGTGCCCATGTGTCTTACTCTAAATTCGTGCGCTTGAGCAGTAGCAATGTCACAAAATTCCTGTGCATCATCTTTCTCACAGCTCTGATAGGCAATGCCAATGAATGCAACTCCGGAAGGCCTCACTGAGGCCGAGGTAAAAATATACTTAAGCCTAAAAAGAATGCGATAGGAAGCTTACCAATGTGAAACACCCCATTCACCCTCCCAAGCGAAAACCTGATTACAAGTCTAAAAAATTTTCAACCTCGCCTTTCGTAAATTTTTTTTTTTTGCGTACAAGGTGATGACTGCTTTTCCCTAAAATCCTGTGTACAGAAGAAAGTGTCACCAATGCCCTCCCTAGCCGCCAGGACGATACAAACCATATAGTGAAACACGAACAACGAAAACCTCGGATAGTGACTGGGTGATCGGCCATTCACCCGAGAAATCGGCATATTGATCCTTTTAAATATTTTAAGCTTCAAAAGGGTCATTCTGAACCAGCCGCGGAAAGATCGAAATGGAGCGTCATTCTATTGAAGTCGTTCCCTCGCCAACATAAACGTCTTTGGCAAAGTGCATGCAATGAACATAGCAATCATGCTCATTTCCACAGATCTCTCAGAAGGATATTGCTCTTCTTGCGTATTTTAAGGCAGGGCAACTATTTTTCAATGCCGCCTTGCACCGACCCCACATGTCGTTGAGGTGCGAAGATGTTCGCTTACTTCGCTAGTCTATGGATGCAAAACAGCAGACAATACACCTTCTCTGCTGCAGGTCGCTTTCTATAGCTTGACATTACACGAAGCTTCGGCAGCCAAGAGTTTGAACGTTGCAAAGGCAGAGGCGCGTGCGTACTTTCGGGATTTCTCCCGGAGGTTTTACGCCCAACACATCAGGATCGCGACATCCCACAGATGTCGCGACTGCACGAGCTGAGATCGCCAGCGAGATCACTTCGGATGCACGAGCGGAATAGGACGCCAAGGACACAAGTCGGACTCGTGTTCGAGGCGGCAGCGCAGTGCGATGGTCATCCAGATGGAAATGGGTTTCTGTGGCATGTTTTAATTGTTTAAAGCAGGTTTCATCGATAAAGATAAGAATGTCACGTTAGAGAATTCAGTCTAGTGGTGCTTGTAAAATGGAATGCTCCGACTTTTTATTCTCTTTATTATATACACCGCCGAACTAGTCCTTCGCAACTCATATCAATCCTGGGTTAGGCGTCGCGTCAAGAATGATTTAGGTCTAACCAACTTTTTATTTACCTTCCACAAACTTGCCTTTGAACCTACTGGCGACGCGCGCTGCCGAAAGCTTCACTTTGGGCGGCTCTCTATCGTTCGCGAAAACTCTCTTTCTGACATTTATAGCATGACGAATTCTGCTTCAATGTATGCGAAAAAAAGGCTAGAGTGT
Source organism: Ixodes ricinus (assembly GCA_037355805.1). Lineage (NCBI taxonomy): Eukaryota > Metazoa > Arthropoda > Arachnida > Ixodida > Ixodidae > Ixodes > Ixodes ricinus. The sequence goes on from JAZHYW010070224.1 coordinate 32,156, forward strand.
CAACTTTTGCGGGGTCGGTTTCTGAGACGCGTTGGCCACAAACACAGATATTGTTTTTTTCCAACCACTAAAAATGTCGATAACAATCGATGATCCTGGTTGCGATGTCTCAGATAAAAACCACAAGAGGGGCCCAACAGTTGCATCTTGTTGCCAAAACCTTTTAGGAGATACAAGATAGGATTGCGCGAAATCCGTCGAGACAGCAGCGCGTTCGTCGCCTACCGTAGCAATTTGGCGGGCCGTGGAAAAGAAAACCACAAAGGTTACTGATGTTGGAATGCTTGCGTTTTAGGCGGTGCTTCTCATGCATTATTGCCTTGCGCTTGACCATTGTAGAAATGGCTGTTTCTTGGTCGCCATGAACAAAATGTAGTTGTCAAATGTTAAAGGTCTACGAAGATGAAGCAATCCTAGCTGCTGAGGATACATTTAAATTATGGAAGCAGATCGGGTACAGTCAGCAGCAAACGTTTGCGGGCGTGGCAGCGTCAGCCGAAATGGTGGTTACGCTTCTAATGGCGCTTGGCCGCTCTGAAGACTCACGCTTCGAGAATGCGCTTCCTTCCGTGCTCGCAGTCATGTCGTTTTGACTCGCTTCCGCCCGACGTGCGCGAGATGCCACTTTGTCAGCCGTTATCAACGTTGGCCATAATGCTGTGCGTATGCCTGAGCTACCTTGATGGGTGACGGAGCTCGCTCACGCTACAGATAACATTGGACGGCACCTTGCGCCAGTCCCGGTCATCTCGTAGGCGTCGAACGGAAGCGAGCGAAAAAACCATGACCACGAACAAGAAACGAACCGTATGCGCAAAGCGTGATTCTTGAGAGCGGCAACGCGCCGTTAGAAACCGCTACCAGTCGGGGAGTTTTAGAATAGCGCACGCTAAGCCTTTGCGTACGCGAAGAATTGCGTCATCGAAACTGCGCATGCGCTGAACGCCAACCACGTTTTGCGCTTTGCGTGCGCTAATTTAGCGTACGTTTTTTTCTCGGAACTTGCGTGCGTACGCAGAGTCTTTGCGTATCCTACTTCACCAATCTTCCAAGGAAGATTCGTGAAGAGAATTAGGCTAAAGCCAAGAGGAGCAAAGTTAAAAAAATGGTGGACCTCAGGACCATGGCTGCGCGCCTGCTTTTGGCGGTGTCGTGAGGATGACGTCGGCGGCGTCCTCGTGACTGCGATTTTCAATAGTGGACGACATTTCGCTTGGTTTGGAAAACCTAGTAAGATGGACAATGATAACTGGCAGCTTCACTCTAAAAAATGTCTATGCGTCTACCGTCACGCATACCAATTGGAGAACCAATCACCGCAACTTACGGGGGCAGCTCAGCGGATGACGATGCCGAAACATGTAGACAAGACTAAAAAACGCAGTCTGAGTTGTGATATTAAGCAATGCAAACGTGACGTCTTGCATTGCTTAATGTACAACTATCAGACTTCGTTTTTTGGTCCAAACATATGTTTCCGCATCGTCATTCGCTGAGCTGCCTCCGTAATTTGCAATGATTGGTCTCCGAGTGGTGTGCGTGAAAGTATACGTACAGACATTTTTAAGAGAGCTGATGCTCGAGACGCGACAAGATTTCTCGGCGAAGGTATGGTGCGCGAGGATCAGAACTCAAGACACCTCTTGCCGAGGCGACGCAAGCGGGGGTCCGTAACCATACTACCGCTCGCGTCGTATTTTCATGTCTAAACAAATCTAAAATATTATTGTGTACCAAAAAATCTGTTTTTTTTTTTCGTCTTATGTTAGCAGCATTTCGTGTGTGAAATAAAAATTGTGACTGTATCTTGGTGGTGTTACAAACGCGATACTCTTGGATTTTCCGTCGTGACGGAGAAACGCAATTCAAAAACTTTCTTGCGTAGCCGTGAACTAACGGAAGCTCTATATTTTAGCGCTGGCGTTGCACTTAAGGGCCTATGGAAACCAGTTTTGCGGTTGGGATGAATCATTTCTAGATTAGGATTTTACTAATAGCACATCGTTCAGTGGGCCAAAAGAAAAAAGAAGGCAAAAGGTCAAAAGCTGACTTTCAATCGTGCGAAAATTTGAAAACACGGCGGACTATTTCGTACCTCCATCCCCTTCGTTAAGCTCTCTGCCTTTTGACTGTGGCTGCGTTTGCATGAATTCTGACTACGCGCATCAGGATCTGGTCACCGTCGATGGTCATATAAAACAGCAGGATCGGATCGGATCAGTCAGTCGATCCCATGGGGCCAGGTGGTTGAGTTGGTCTAATCAAATCGAGATATCATGTGACCTTTTGCGCAACCTCAAACCAGTAACGGCAATACCTCCACCACCGTTGCATTTTTGGATTACTTACTGGCTGGTGCACAACCGCTGGGGTATGGGCGAGCAAAATGGGCGGTATTGCCGGAGGCGGTGGTCATGCGCTGGTTCGTTCCGTGCTTCTTTCTACCATGCTGCAATTTCCGAAAATCTACGGTTGTCTGGCTACCACCGCTGGATATGGATGATAAACCGTTTAAAGCAAGAACAATGGCGAAAGTATTTTGAACTGCAAAAGCTGCAACGCAGTCGCTGACTGCAATGTTATCGAAACTTCGCATTTTGTAAAGTCCACCATTTATTCAGTCAGTCGATTTACGGCTTGATGTGAAAATTCTTGCAAGTCGCGTCCGCATTGCTCACATCACTTCATTCTACGACAAAGGTTGATTTTATTTCAGCGCAGGAGGTCCATTGGGTTTATCCGCTGCGGCTACGCATTTCGAAAGTCTGTACTGCCAGTGGAATATCAATGCAGGCCACGCCATGAACTGACAAAGCTGTCACCTGTGCGCTGTCTGTGGGCTCAATCAAAACCTTTGTCCATTTCGTCCTCGTCATCTCATTGAAGACGGTGATAACCCCTATAATTGTCAGCTGGTTGGAAGGCGTGATTAGCTCCTTCAGGTGTGCAGCCCACCATCCAAGTCTGGCAAATTCCCCAACACCACCGTTGCCTACTTGAATCATCTGCTGCAGAGGCCAGCGATGTGCACCTGACGCCGGGCGGCGGCATTCGCCTGTTCTCAGATGGCGGCGCCGTTAAGAAAAAGTCTATACGCTAGCGGATCGAATCGAGTGCTCGAGGAGAGTGCAGCTTTAGCCACGTAATCCCTCGCTTTCTGAAGGCAAACCGGACACCTCGGAAACAATCTGAAGGTCACGAGGTTCGCGTTGTGATCCTTTCGACACGAGGTGCCGCTACTGATCGATCCGAATCCATGTAAACGTAGTGGTTGAAGTTGGATCCGATTCGCTAAGCGGATCCGATGCGCTGCTGTCGCATCCATGTAAACGTAGCCTGTGATACATCCGCGGTTCCCAAAAGCGCGTCTCCGGGTCCCAGCTGACGTCTTTGACACCAGCTCTGGACCTCAGCAATCCCCTTCACCCCCTAGGCTGGCATTGTGATGGAAGCTACGCCTGGCGGGCCAATCGGCCGCCTCCCTTTTATCACCTGACCTCATTCTCTGCGCGTGGGTATGCGTGAAGGAGCGTGATTACGTGGAAGTGTGGCTGGCCCAAGGAGCACGTAGCTTCCACAGCACTGTCAGCTTCGGGGTGAACGGGGTTGAGGAAAGCAACTTTTGTCTGAATTTTGAGCGACGGCTAATCTTCTAGGGGGACAATGGATGTGTCCGGATTAGACAAACGAGAGTCCGAGCAAGAGGGGACTCCTCTTTTCGTCTTCTTGAACTGTTTAGTACAATGCGCGATTTATGAGTTGAGGAGGAAAGCTAAACAGGAAAAGTTGGAAAAGCGTTTCATGACTCCTTTAAATGGATTTCTTTTCCGGTAGCTTCTGCGCGGCCGATGCCTCCGCTGTCGCCCATTTTCGGAGGGCATCGGGACGAGTGCCACTGAAAATGGCGAAAACAACCATTCTATCTTTACTTCTAATTTGGTCTATTTTGACGCTTGTTTAGTATCGGTAGTTTGGGGTATAAAAAGCACTGAAAACGGATACAACGGCTGATACTTGATATGTTTGACGGGCCCGGGCTTGTGTTGGGCTGCCCTTCATTTGTGGTTCTGGGCAACCAGGCGGCGCTCGTTACTCGAAGGTCATTCCATGCGATTCTTTAAATCTCCTTGTCACCTATTGACGCTCCAGTTTAATAATAACTTTCTGTTGCTGCATCGGTGATCTCAAAAAGTAATTATTCAAAAAATGACTGACTATTGTGGGCACTAGATACTCACTTCTGTAGTTATCAACACTTCACAGATGTGTTTCGTTAGAGTTTGATATAACTAAGTTCCAAAATGTTTCATTATAAACCGAACAACACATTTTGTACTTGTAAGTTTCGAGACATAGTCTTTAGTAAAATATCATTATTAGTAGTAAATGGGTGGAGTTTAATTTACATAAATATTATTTTATTATTATTTTTTTAATGAAAATATTAATTTCTTGAATTCAATTATATTTTATTATTAATCTCTAATATTTGAAAGAAGGACTTGATATTTCTACAAAAGATTTTCTTGATTTTCATATTATTATCAGTTCAATTAAAATTTATGAATTATTCTATTAATTTGTTGGTTGTTGTCTTTATTATTTTATTGTTTCTTGGCATCGATAAATATTATTATTCTATGAACCTGCTCACTTGTAGCTATCATTTGCAGGTAGAAGGGGGATATCGTTCGATTCTTTTGTTGAATGATTTTCTGGTATGCGGATCTAATGGTATATTGCCGTTTTCTTTGATGAGATTATAACAACTAATGAGCGAAAAGCTGCATTGTTCATTGCAGGTCGGTCATCTCTAAAATGTAGAATTATTGTATTATTATTTATAGTTGATATTATTAATTGTTTTTTTATTGGGGCGGGACATTACATCATATAAATAATCTTCGGTAGAAAATATATTAATATCATTTATTAATAATTCTTCGGGGGGGGGGGGGGGGGGGCACACACACACACACACACACACACA
>JAZHYW010070225.1:0-13014 GCA_037355805.1 Ixodes ricinus
CTTTTTTGTCTTCGTTGACCAAGTTCATGCCGGTCAACATTTGCCGCACAGGCGCTGATGATGTATTTCAGACCAGTGGCCGGGGTTAAAAAGAGTAATAGGTATTCAGCCTTCTACCGGGCACTTTTTGTCTTCGTTGACCAAGTTCATGCCGGTCAACATTTGCCGCACAGGCGCTGATGATGTATTTCAGACCAGTGGCCGGGGTTAAAAAGAGTTATCAGTATTCAGCCTTCTACCAGGCACTTTTTTGTCTTCGTTGACCAAGTTCATGCCGGTCAACATTTGCCACACAGGCGCTGATGATGTATTTCAGACCAGTGGCCGGGGTTAAAAAGAGTAATCAGGTATTCAGCCTTCTACCAGGCACTTTTTTGTCTTCGTTGACCAAGTTCATGCCGGTCAACATTTGCCGCACAGGCACTGATGATGTATTTCAGACCAGTGGCCGGGGTTAAAAGAGTAATCAGGTATTCAGCCTTCTACCAGGCACTTTTTTGTCTTCGTTGACCAAGTTCATGCCGGTCAACATTGGCCGAACAGGTGCTGGTGATGTATTTCGAGACCAGTGGCCGGGGTTAAAAAGAGTAATCAGTATTCAGCCTTCTACCGGGCACTTTTTTGTCTTCGTTGACCAAGTTCATGCCGGTCAACATTTGCCGCACAGGCGCTGATGATGTATTTCAGACCAGTGGCCGGGGTTAAAAAGAGTAATAGGTATTCAGCCTTCTACCGGGCACTTTTTGTCTTCGTTGACCAAGTTCATGCCGGTCAACATTTGCCGCACAGGCGCTGATGATGTATTTCAGACCAGTGGCCGGGGTTAAAAAGAGTAATAGGTATTCAGCCTTCTACCGGGCACTTTTTGTCTTCGTTGACCAAGTTCATGCCGGTCAACATTTGCCACACAGGCGCTGATGATGTATTTCAGACCAGTGGCCGGGGTTAAAAAAGTTATCAGTATTCAGCCTTCTACCAGAGCACTTTTTTGTCTTCGTTGACCAAGTTCATGCCGGTCAACATTTGCTGCACAGGCGCTGATGATGTATTTCAGACCAGTGGCCGGGGGTTAAAAGAGTAATAGGTATTCAGCCTTCTACCAGGCACTTTTTTGTCTTCGTTGACCAAGTTCATGCCGGTCAACATTGGCCGCACAGGCGCTGATGATGTATTTCAGACCAGTGGCCGGGGTTAAAAGAGTAATCAGGTATTCAGCCTCTACCAGACACTTTTTTGTCTTCGTTGACCAAGTTCATGCCGGTCAACATTTGCCACACAGGCGCTGATGATGTATTTCAGACCAGTGGCCGGGGGTTGAAAAGAGTATCGGTATTCAGCCTTCTACCGGGCACTTTTTTGTCTTCGTTGACCAAGTTCATGCCGGTCAACATTTGCCACACAGGCGCTGATGATGTATTTCAGACCAGTGGCCGGGGTTAAAAAGAGTAATAGGCATTCAGCCTTCTACCGGGCACTTTTTTGTCTTCGTTGACCAAGTTCAGGCCGGTCAACATTTGCCGCACTGGCGCTGATGATGTATTTCAGACCGAGTGGCCGGGGTTAAAGAGTAATCAGGTATTCAGCCGTCTGCGAGGCACTTTTTTGCTTTCGTTGACCAGAGTTCATGCCGGTCAACATTTGCCGCACAGGCGGTGATGATGTATTTCGGACCTGCGGCCGGGGTTGAAAGCCGTGGTCGGTGTCCAGCCGTCTACCGGACGCTTTTTTGTCTTCGCTGGCCAAGTTACATGCCGGTCAACGATGGGCAGAACAGGCTTGCCGAAGGATGCGCTTAGGGCCGGTGGCCGGGCTGAAAGAGTTAGTCAGTATTCAGCCTTCTACCAGGCGCTTTTTTGTCTTCGTTGAAGCCAAGTTGCATGCCGGTCAACATTATTGCCGCTCAGGCGCTTCAGAGGATGTATTTCAGGCCGGTGGCCGGGGCATGAAAGAGTAGCAGGTGAGTACCCAGCCTCTACCGGCATTTTTGCACATGTACGTTGACCAAGTTGCATGCCGGTCAACGTTTGCCGCATCAGGCGCTGATGATGTATTTCAGGGCCGGTGGCCGGGTTAGATGAGTAGTCGGTATTCAGCTCTCTAGCCGGGCACTTTTTTGTCTTCGTTGACCAGGTTGCTGCTGGTCAACATTGGCCGGACAGGTGCTGAGGATGTTTTTAGGGCTGGTGGCCGGGGATGAAAAGAGTGGTCAGGTACTCAGCCTTCTACCGGACAGTTGTTTGTCTTCGTTGACCAAGTTGCTGCCGGTCAACATTGGCCGGACAGGCGCTGAGGATGTTTTTAGGACTGGTGGCCGGGGATGAAAGCGATGGTCGGTAGCCAGCCTTCTACCGGACACTTTTTTGTCTTCGTTGACCAAGTTGCATGCCGGTCAGCATTGGCCGGACAGGCGCTGATGGTGTTTTTCGGACCGGTGGCCGGGGTATAAAAAGAGGTCACAGGTACCCTGCCTTTCTACCGGACACATTTTCGGCCGGTCAACATTTGGCCGGACAGGTGCTGAGGATGTTTTTAGGGCTGGTGGCCGGGGATGAAAAGAGTAGTCGGTGAGCCTAGCCCTCTACCGGACACTTTTTTGTCTTCGTTGACCAAGTTGCATGCCGGTCACCAATACACTGGCCGGACGAGGCGCTGAGGATGTATTTCAGGGCCGAGTGGCCGGGGTTGAAAAGAGTTGTCGGCACCCAGCCCTCTACCAGGCCGTTTTTTGTCTTCGCCAATCTGCGCCCAGTGCCGGTCAACACTGTTTGCCGAACAGGTGCTGATAGATGTTTTTCGGACTGGTGGCCGGGGATGAAAGGGTAGTCAGGACTAGTTCCAGCCTTCTGCCGGACACTTTTTTGTCTTCGTTGACCAAGTTGCTGCCGGTCACCACTGGCCGGACAGGTGCTGAGGATGTTTTCAGGGCTGGTGGCCGGGGATGAAAAGAGTAGTCAGTACCCAGCCTCCTACCAGACACTTTTTTGTCTTCGTTGACCAAGTTGCTGCCGGTCAACATTGGCCGGACATGCGTTGAGGATGTTTTTAGAACTGGTGGCCGGGGATGAAAAGAGTGGTCAGTACCCGAGCCTTACTACCGGACACTTTTTTGTCTTCGTTGACCAAGTTGCTGCTGGTCAACATTGGCCGGACAGGTGCTGAGGATGTATTTTTAGGGCTGGTGGCCGGGGATGAAAAGAGTGGTCAGTACCCAGCCTTCTACCGGACAGTTTTTTGTCTTCGTTTGACCAAGTTACTGCCGGTCAACACTGGCCGGGCAGGTGCCGATGATGTTCTTTAGGACAGGTGGCCGGGGATGAAAAGAGTAGGACGCTTTTTTGCCTTCGCTGATCAAGTTGCTGCCGGTGAAACATTGGCCGGGTGAGTGCTGATCTTCTTTTTGAGGCGGGTGACCAGGGAGGAAACGATGGCTTGGCTGACCAAGCCCTTGCCGAACATAGTTTGGTCATTGGTTGCCAATGGAAAACCTAAGATTCCGTGGCCGGGGACTTAACAATGATCATTTGGGGACCTTTGTCCAGCGGCTTGCTAGTGGCCGGGCTGGCCAGGCAGAGGCCGAGCAAAATCAGCCTTTGGCTAGTTATTGGCCAACATTTTGTGCTGCTTGCGTATTTTCTGGTGAGTGATCACCTTTCTTCTCTTACTTGTAGAGCGCAGCTCTTAGGCGCCCGTTTCCGGGTTTCGCGGCGTCGGCGTACGCGCATCGAGCGTCGGACCTAACCGCCGCTAAATTTAGCAGTGGAAATTGACGTCGCGTGACCTCAACACCAGTTCAGTTTCCCCGCTAAATTTACCGGAGAAAATGTCGTACACATGTCTTGGTGTCACGTCACCAATGAACAAATTCAGTTTCTCCGCTAGATTTAGCGGTAAAATTGACGTCACGTGACCTCAACTAGCAATTCAGTTACTCGCTAAATTTAGCGGGAAAATTGACGTCACGTTACCTCAACACTAATTCAGTTTCCCCGCTAAATTTAGCGGGGAAAATGACGTCACATGACCTGGTGTCACGTCACTTATGAACAAATTCAGTTTCTCCGCTAGATTTAGGTGGAGAATTGACGTCACGTGACCTCAACAGCAATTCAATTCCCCGCTAAATTTAGCGGAGAATTGAAGTGCTGTTGAGGTCACGTGGCGTCAATTTTTCAGCTAAATTTAGCGGGGAAACTGTGGGAGGAGGGGAGGGTACGGAGGAGGAGGATGGGAGGGTACGCAGAAGGAGGAGGGGAGGGTACGGAGGAGGAGGAGCAGAGGAGGGAGAGGAAGGAGCAAGGAGGAGGAGGGGAAGGAGGATGGAAGGAGGATGAGGGGAGGAGGAGGAGGAGGAGAAAGGAGGGGAGGACGAGGAGCAGAGGAGGAGGAGGAGAGGTACGGAGGAGGAGAGGGCAAACAATCCCCTCCGTACCCTCTCCTCCTCCTCCTCAAGAGCTGTGCTCTAATTTGGTGTTACAGAGATTTGTAAACGTCTTTTCATTTTTTAATTGTTTGACCAAACTAAAATTTCATAATGTAGTATGCCCTTTGTTAACTTTTATGTTCGGAAAGTACGCGTCTGCCTAAAATAGGTGTTACAGAAAAAGCAAAAAAAAAAATAGATTATATCTTTTTTGTGCCTTTCTTCTGGGCAGAGTGTCGCGGACTCCCCCAAGGACGATCACATAACTTGCAAACATTTTTCCAGCGACGCGCAGTTTCTCGGGAAGGCTGATCGCTTTCAATATAAATACGATGAAACAGATAATGATAAAATGACATCCACTGCGTATTGTGACCCGAAGATTTCTTTGTAGCAAAGATAAGCAAACAACTTATAAAGTGCTATTTGTCTTTTTTTTTTTTTCATTCACGCTTGATTTTATGATATACAATGAAGGCCTGGATTGTGAGGGATGCGGTTCCAAATTTTGAGGATGCGGTTCGGATACGATACAAAGTATGCGGATGCGGATTGACGCGGATACAATAATGTAAAAAGTTTGCGGATACGGTTCGGATGCGGATACAAAGTCTGCGGATGCGGATCGGATGCGGATAATCACACTGTTATCCGCGCAGGACTCTACCTATTTGTACGAATATTTTTACACCCGAATAGCGCTCGAGGATACATCGTACCAACCACCAAGCTATACGCAAATTTGCTATGAAATACTGCAAAATGACAATGGTGCTTGAAACAATGCCTTTTATTTGCGCCAGACATTAACCAAAACCCATAAAATCTAGAGAGCGTTTTGGGGAATAGAAAGTAAAACATCAGCGAGATCTTTAAAATAAAGATCTTGAGTCGAATAATCCAGGAGTTCTAGATCTCTACTTCAAGGAAAAGTGGTTATCATTGTCTGTACAATTAGGAAAGTAAACGGTGAAGATGTGCGTCGTGTTGCAATGTTCATAAAATTTTCTGAGGCAGAGCTTGGGTGTATCTTGGGAAACAGTCGTATCCGCCATCCACAGGTCACAACGGTTCTCTAATAAAACAAGAAAAAATACATTTTTAAAAGATGTTGAGCACGGTTACAAAAAAGCATACTGAAGTCTAAGGCAATGAAATACGTTTCTCTCTGCTGTGCAATACTATTAGTTTATAATATTCACGAAGCAGGTACTTCCGCTCATTTGCAGAGATAAATGTAAACTGAAATTAGCCTAAACAAGAAGGCACATATTGACAATCCTTTGATCAGAAAATAAAGTGCAAAATCCTGTCGGTTTAAAAATGTACTACAATCTTTATTAGGCGTTTTTTTTTAAATAAACAAGCCGTCATGTGCCTGTCATATTCATAGCGTATTTTTTTTTTTTTATATTTTGTCTCACTTTATGCGTTTATAGTAACATCTGGAAGTCGAAAACTCTGGCCTTAACCGCAAGCAGTAGAAGTGTCATCGTTGCTAGTTTCCAAACTAATTAACTGGGAATATATTTGCTCGCGTTTGAAACATGTTTTGCGAGCAGTGTTAGTAACATGTTTTTTAATGTATTCTTGTGGCTTGTTAGTTTTCATTTTTGTTTGGTTTTTAGTTTATTTATATATAGCTGTGATTTGTTGATTTCTTGGCTACCCCGGTGTACATACGTGCTAATGGCTTGTGGACGGCAACATTTCGAAATATAAATAAATAAATAAATAAATAAATTAATAAATACAATTTATGTCCAAGCGTTTTGCTGTTTGGATGTCAGTCATATCCAAAATTGTTAATTATTAATATTGCTGTTCATCTATTTACTGTACCACCTACGTCGAGTCGTTAGTAAAAAAATGGACATGGAAGGGGACAAGATTCATGCTCGAGAAACAAATATACCTTGATACAAAATTGAGAACTTACCGTCTTGTGCTTGGCGTTGGGATTCTAAGAACGGTGCAGTTCACGTAGTTGGAATACAACACGTAATTGTGCCATGGTATGCCATCTGTGGGATAAATTCACTGCATCTTTAGAAGTCATATACAACATTTCTATTTGACAGTGCACAATTTTTGTCATAAATAACAGCAGAAAAAACTACTTTCACTAGGTGAGAGCCATTGTTTGTTGTTTACTGCATAGAGTTAGCATCCCCGATTAAATCAGCTTTGTTATGCAGTTGTACCTGTCTACGTGAAAATTGTGACGTTTTCCTAAATTTCAATGTATTGCAGTCCTTATTTAAATTTAGATATTTCACGCAGCACGATACGAAAAAGCATAATAGCATTTTGTAGCGTGCGAAGTGAATGTGTATGACATACCGCATATTGTGAGTAAGCCAGTTTATCGGACAGTCCGTGGATGCGTCAACGATAGACTGAGGAGCATTCATTCATCTGCGAGATCGTCCCTGCCGAGTTGCTTGGCGATTCATTGTGACAGGTGTGGGTGCGCGCCGAGTTTGAAGATACAAAAATAATGATGCGACACAACAACAAAAGACAGGGAAATACGAAGGCATTTTACATGTCACGATGTGCGGAGGGCACGTGTCAGCGCCCTATGTGACCCTCTATCAAAGAGATAGAATATCTCGGCCAATGGGAACGTGGTGTGTGGTGACGTGGGTGGGTGGATAGTTCGGGTTTTTTCGCGGCCTTCATGTTTTCTTATTAAACTTCAGTTGTAAGTCAGCGCCTTGTCTGTGTGTATACTCTTCTACTGGTTTGTCGTTTCGTTTGCGCTGTTTTCTCATTCCGACACTTCTGGGAAATTCATGGCGTCTGAAATCTATCTCAGTGCTGCGCTGATGCCGCCATGATCTTCCTAAGAGCTGCACGTTGCACGTACCTCGTGCATCGACGAACCTTGTCGCTATTTTTGAAACATGAAGGAGATTTACAGGATGTAATCTGAGCCAGCGTGTACCCAGGATAGCAGCCAGCGTGCAAATAGGTCGCGATTGCTATCACGTCACTCTTGGCAGGCTATGCTCGCGCAGGGCTTAGGAATGGTGTCAAACGTGCAGAAAAACTAAAATTTCATCGATGCATTGCGGAAACAATGGCGTAGTCAAACTGGCTGGTGAGATCGGTCTACTAAAACACAAGGTTTCCGCAATTTATTATTAGCGCTTTGAGTATGTTCAGTTGCTCAGTATGTTAATACTTACAAGGAGTCCTCTGCAAAGAACATGTCATTTTCGGGAAGGATCAGTTCTCCGAGCATCTCCAAAATTAGGTCTTCGTTGATTGTCTCCCAACTGGAAAAGAAAGGTCAATTTAGTAGTGCTGGGAAGGAAGTAAATGCTTGTAGAAATATGACAGTAATCACAATTACCTGTCCCCACTTCTGTACTTGTACTGCAACGAGTAGTTGAATGGTGCTCTCTTTTCCCCAACCTTGAAATTTTCACACTGCAGAGGGTGGTTACCATGGCGAGGATCTTCCACATTATACGAGCGCAATTTGACCCATTGCGTAGCGTTCATTAGGACAACCTGCGAGGAGTGTATCCATACACATTATTGCGTCGTGCATCATGTTCTTAAAGTAAATGAGCAATTGGAATGCTGCTCAACTTATCGAATTCAATATTTATTCAGCTTGGCAAATTATTATTTTTGTACATTTAATCATTGTTTTTAATTTTTGGGTATATAAATCTTATATAAAATGACAAAACACTTTCTAGAAGACGAGACCTGAGTGTTGCCCCAAAATAATCATGCGATTTACCAAACATAATCCGGCACATCAAATTTAGCCCGATGCTGGAGTAAGAAAAAAAGAAGCTTATTCTATATTTTGAGTTAAAAACATGTGTCTCGTGCAAGGCTTCGTAGATAATATTAGGCGCTGAAAGAAACTGAGCCATCTGCGTTAAGTCCTCATTTCAGAACTCTTCATATTCACGTTCCGCCCATTGAAACGCACGGCGAAAGAGCTCCAAGTATATGCACCTGGTCTCGCCACACCGTCGTCTCCTTCTGCATGATAAAGTTCGGTTGCCATGGTCACCGTCACCATGTCAACGAAACGTCTCCTGAATAGGCGGATAACGCGAACGCAGACGCTGAAGTCAGCAATGGCAGACGCCATTTGACGAACATCGTATGCTAAAGTGGATGATGCTAGCCAAAGCCGACGCGCTGCTGCGGGGGCGACGTTTGGAGCAGGCAAGCGGTCGCCTGGCGAACCCCTGGTGGTTCTCTTGGAGCTTAGTGCAAGCTCGGGCCGGAGAGTATAATAAATTCGTTTCGATCCGAAGCGAGGGGTTACCGCGGGTAACGCGGTCTGTTTGGAAGCCTAGCTTGGAATCCCCAGAGGAGGCTCCGTCGACCTGTTATTACCGTCGACGGTTAGCAGGCAATATTCGGGAAATGGAAGGCGTCAGCCTTTGCTGGCGGTGAGACGTATATGTTCAGGTGTACATCTATCCGGGGGAAGCTTCGTTGCCATGGGAATGGTGGCCGTAGCAGACGGACATTTTCATGAGGAAAGAGACGGCGGTGTGGCGAGATCAGCTGCGTGCGTCGGGTCTTCTGCCGTGCTTTCCAATGGGCGGAACGTAAACAAGAACACTAATATAAGGATGTAACGCAGATAGCTGCTTTTCTCTAGTGCCTAATATATTCCCGACTAGTAGTTCACTAAACGCATGTTGTTGTTTTTGTTTGTTTTTTTGCCACTTTGCGGGCGGTGTTTTTTTTCCAGGAACATAGGTCTAAGATATGAAACTGCCTATATTTTTATTAATAAGCACCTTATTACTGTGGCGCAGCGCATATTCCGCCCTGAAGCAATGGGCTGTCCTTTTGCACGGACGTTCATTTGGTGCTTGCGCGCTCCGAAGAGCGTCGGTTGTATTAAAACATTAAAATAATGGTGATGAGATTCACTACTAATACGAGACTTGACAGACCTACGTCATGTGAGGTAGACCTGACATCAGTGGTTTAGATTAACGTCCATTCACCAAGTCGAGAATACCAAGACACGCAGCAGATTTCACGTGTGGCGAAGCTCCAACAGCATCAAATGCACCTCCTAGCCTTCTTCACCTATTTCTTTAGTGTCTTATCGATTTTAACAAGACACGGATATCTGCTTGATGAAGTGTGGGATTGTTAATCGAAACGCTTGTTAGCTTCATTTTATTTTGTTTTAGAATTAATGCTGTAATTCGGAATGCAGAAGTTATGAATCTTGGTGTCAGCTTAATTATGTATCTGTTTATGTATTTATATTTTTTTGTATAGACATGCTTCAGACAAAATGGCCAAATCAGAAAGGGCGAACACATTTGTAAATACAACCAGGCCGAAACAAATATAAATAAACAATAATATCAATATGGCAAACTAATCTTCAAGCAATTGAGTGGAATAATGTTATAATTCCTCAAGATATTAGTCTTGCCTCAAGTCTATTGATTGAGAAAGAGAAGGTATTTATACCGAATCTGTTTAAATGAACGAGGTAGTGATTCTTAGACGTTGATGTACTGGATGTTTTAGTCACGCTTTTAAGACAGTCGTATCACTTATTATATTATGAATTTTATAACGATTGATAACCGCTTCTCCTCGAGGAGCAGCATATCCAACAAACTTTTTGCTGAGGTGATCTTCTTTGCTATTTCAGACATACTGGCTTTAGTTATCTAAATGCAAGTATTCGAGAGTTATTTTTTTTAACCGCTGCCTTTTTAATGCGAAAGCATTAACTGTCCCATGGAGCGGAGCCGGCGGCGTCTGTAACCCCGAAAAACGCTTACCTAAATTTCCATTTTCCCATTGGCTGAGCGAAATGGCACCTAAACAGCCATTGGCTGCGACGCGTCATAATTCCAAGAGACGCCGCCCCACAGAGAAGCCCGTTTCCTAGAGCTGCGGCCGGCGCGCAGGTAAAAGAGAGGAGTGGCGCGCGCTCATCCACTGCTCTTTCCCCTCTCAGGTCACGTGTTAGGCGTGGCCGGAGAGGGGGAGGGGAGCGGGACATTCCCGCTCCCTCCCTATGTGCACTACTAGTAGCGAGTTTTAGTAGACCGTGTATCTCCCTCCGCTAAGCCCCTCCACTACCCGGAACTCTACAGCCAAGGCCATCGGCACGCAGGCGCAGTGGCGGTTTCTTCGTAGCGGAGGGTTAGGGGGAGGGGAAACACGGTCTACTAAAACTCCCTAATATCACGTGTTTTACGCTCTGCTTTCAGTCATGTCGCGCTGCCCGGCCGGCCTCTGCGGAGGACAGCGAGACGAGCTGCTTCTAGGAATGATCTGCGTGTGGGAGTGCTTCCGAATTCTTACATTTAAGCAGTCTTAAGTGTCTTATAATTTTTCAGGTTCTTCCCATCTTGTTCTGGTTGTTCCTTTGTGTATCTTGGTGTACTGAATCCTAGCAAAAGGCAAGTTGTGTGGTTGGCGACCTTGTGGCTGCGTGTATATAAGGAGGTGGGGACTGAATAAATGTTTTATGTACAAATTGCAATATTTTCGCGAAAAGTGCAAGGCTTCCGACTAAGTATTATCACTTATTCTTTTCAGACCCTCATTACACGTCTGAGCGCCAGACAACGCGAGCAGAACTGTTTAAGCGCTACAGTTAACACTGTGCGGTCTGGTGCCATCCGCACACCGAGTGGAGGATGTCAAACATTCGGTTTCTTTACAACCGGAGTGCGGGTCCCATCTGGCATTACGAAAACCGATCTAAAGCACACTTCAAAATCTACGTGTGTGGGAACCTGAGACTTAAGGCCCGTTCACAGGGTTGCCTTTGCTTAGGACCGAGTCATTGTGATGTCTTTCGAGGAGAGAACACGCTGGCACGTCTGCGCCATCTGTGAGGTGACACTGGAACAGGATTTCACGTGAGTGAAAGTTCTGCAGCATGTGCGGCGAGATCAAGTGTAAGTACCCTCTATGAGAAATGGTCGTTTATAACATATGTCAAAATATTTTAGAGCAAAACAAAATAGTGCGTGAAAAAGAAAGAATAAGGAAGTGTACGGAAATGCCTTGTGTTCCACGGCCACCCTATAGATGGCGTCAGTGTTTCGAAAGGTGTTAAAGCACACTGTCGTAAGCAGTTGCAAGTGAGTGAACCACACTTTAGTTTTCGGTTTCTTAGGAACGCGGCTTCGATTTTGGTCCCTGTTGTAACTACGCGATGTATGTCAATATGGATTCAAGGAGCAGAAGAGAAGAACGTACAAAATAGTGTTCTCTTACTACGCTCGGGCAACAAACTCTCCGGCCTGTCGCACTGCATAATTGTTGTTTTATTTCATTTTACACAATTTTTATTCTTAATTTTGTATTATACTTTGTTAAATTAATTTAGCGTAAATGAACGTGTGTGAAGTTTAGTCTGCCAGTGAGGTCACCAATGCCAGGAGACGTGCCAGACGCCCGGAAGGTCTTGATCGAGCAACGCCTTGCTAGCTACATCAGGGTGATATTTAACGAATATCAATAGAAACTATCTGCGACGAAGCGCAGACGTGCGCTCAAGCTTGTCGTCCGTAAGATATGACAATATTCAAATACAAACCATAAAACCGATATTTTTCCTATGCCAACTTTAAGATAATTTGAGTATGCAAACTGTGAGTGGTGAGAAAATGAGTGTGCTAAATAATAGCGCCTCTGTCCCAATAAATGGGTAACGCCAGGTAACAAAAGCGCTAATGGGTAAACTTTATTACTTTGGCAACTTCTGGATTAGCGATCATTCTTCTTGTCAGTTTATATTTTAAACAATGCGGATTCCTAAAGCACGAATGTTTAAGTTTGTTTTCTCTAGGAGTAGGCGTTTTTAATTTCACTTCTCACGTTTTTCTACAGTCGTGAAAATTACATAAGTTACTCTGAACCGCACGAATAAAAGAAAACAAACAGTTGGTTGTAAGCTGTTACCAGTACGAAGATGCACTTACTCTTGGTTGCATTTTGTTGATCTTGGTTTGACAGCGTCGTACTTCAGGGGGAACTGCGGTCGTACTGCCATCTATTCTCCCTCGATGTGTAGTAGTGCTTGCTTTACCATAGCTTCCCAATCGAGGTTTAGTAGTAAGTTGTTTTGCCATAGGTTCTCACTAGAACTCCACACAAACAACGCGCCAAGCTTAAAAGAAGCTTCATGTTGTGCCTCAAAAGCAAACGAATGTGAACGCCTTAACCGTTCAGGGATTGGAATATTTATGCGTTGTGTGATACCAGCCCTCTTCTCCGTGAGCCAATCAACGAGTTCGAGGGGCCAACAAAAAGAATGGCCTAAAAGTTTGCAACTGGACGCTTCTTGCGGAGGAGGAGCAAAGCAGGGCGTGGACAAAGAGCAGCGCAGAGAAGCAGATGACGGTTGTTACTTTTGACAGGGCTGCACTCTGCAAAAGCAAGCTATTGCGCAACATCTGCTAACGGCATAACTTGCGCTTTTCCGTTCATGCGGAGCTCTGCAGTGCACAAGAAAAGCGTTCGACCCCAAGAATAAAGACAAACATGGGTACGCAAAAAAATATAAAGAAACAGACAAAACAATAAA
Source organism: Ixodes ricinus (assembly GCA_037355805.1). NCBI lineage: Eukaryota > Metazoa > Arthropoda > Arachnida > Ixodida > Ixodidae > Ixodes > Ixodes ricinus. The sequence continues at coordinate 12,987 of JAZHYW010070225.1, forward strand.
ATACTTTTGAGTGAACTGTTGGTCGGTC
>JAZHYW010070227.1:0-32621 GCA_037355805.1 Ixodes ricinus
ATACAAACAAAGGAGAGAGGACTCCGAGAAGCTTCGAGAAGACTTCGCCAGCTGCGAAAGCTTCGAATGCAACTTTAAGAAAAAAATGGCAAGAAATGGTACAAAAGGATGACTTTGCGACGCATTGAACAAGTCATCGCGTGCCTGGAAGGCGGAGACTGTAGTTAGCGTCCGTTGCGTGTCTCATAAAGCGCATTTCTGAATATGACGGTCTGGTCAATATAGATCAAAATACAACTTTTTTGTGTTTTTTTTTTTTTCATTTGATCTATTATGTTGTTAGTGAAAACAAAAAAGTATGCAGAATTTCTGATGACTCCATTTCGAAACTTTTTCAGTTTATTTTTCTAAGCCTCTAAAAATATCTGCAGACTTTCTACTGACTGCGCTAAATATATATATATATATATATATATATATATATATATATATATATATATATATATATATATATATATATATATATATATATATATATATTTATATATATTTATATATATTTACTTTCTTTAGGCATTACTAACAAAACGTCTGCAGGCTGTCAGACACAAGTTACTCACCAAAAGCAGTTAAGTTACTGAGTATTGAGCGTCAAAGTAATTTGATTATAGTATAAATTACTCAATTCCAAAATAATTGAGTAAATTACTAACTATTGTAAAACAGAAGTAGCGAATCACTTTCAAGAATACTTTTTTTCTATTTTTGTTTATAGCTATTAAGGACATAGGTTTCATCCAGAAACGAAGTTTCATTCTTCTGATAGACATTCACCTTGTGTCAGAAGATTCTGCTTTTGTGTGCCTTTGTGTTTTCGTCTTTATTTTTTGTAAGAGGACGTACAAAGTCATTTCTATTTTTAGGCGTACACTGCGGATCTATCTCATTTATACCGTGAGGTTTTGCTCTGTACGAGCTTGACTTTGCAGACACTGTTCTTGACTGTTTATTGTTTTCTTTTTGTAAAGTTCTAAGTATGGAAGACTCGCACATTCTAAGTTCTGCGAGGCAAGGTCAACCTAGAGTTCCTGTATAGGTTCCCTACGGGATCCAGAGTTGCGCGTCTCTTTTCCACGTGCAGGCCGCGCCGCTATTCGCCGAGATCCGATCACGTGAGGAGCCGGATCAAGTGTCGTCCAGGAAAGAAGACGTTGCGCGAGCCCCGCCGTACGTTCCCCTGCTTTTGAGCGCGCCGCGCGTCTCGAACGCGTGGCGCCGCTATTTGTCGAATTCAGTCACGTGAGAAGCAGACTCCGAATGCCGTGTGGAAAGCCGGCGCTACGGGGATGAACGCGCAACTCTGGCTCCCGTAGGGAGAGGTCAACCCAAATAGATCACATATGGTTCTCCTGAGCGGCTACCAGCCTGTTTCCTCCGGTTTCCTTCTTTCCCGCCAAAACGCAATTTTTTCTAGAACACTTCTTCACTAAAAAACAAAATGTTCAGTTGGGTGAGTTGATTCATGGCTGGATGGAAGCGCCGAAGGACAGTGACAAAGTGGAGGAGGTAACGACAACACGGAGCGCTCTCGCAACTGAAAGTTTATTAGAAACACACTGAATTAAATACTTTAATAACACCACGTCACTTCCAGCAACCCCACTCTCTCTCTCTCTCTCTCTCTCTCTCTCTCTCTCTCTCTCTCTGTTTCTCTCTCTCTCTCTAAAAATAACATTGCCTTATCTATCAGTGTATCTAACTATACTTCGTCTCACTCTACGATGGACTAAAGCCATAAGTTACGGACCACCAGATCCAATCACGAGCCACTTAGAAATTGCGTGGTATTTCGCTTCAATGCACGTGTCGGTGCCCGCGTCTAATGGGGATGGGCGGGCAGTGGTTCGAATTGAATAGCTCTGAGTGACTCACCAATTTTGCATCGCAAAGAAAACCACAACATACAGGCTCTTTGCATTGTCGAAGCTACAGACATGATGCAGCACTCTTTGATTCGGATCGTTATTCGTTAAGCATGTAATAGTTTAACGTGTAACTTGATTGGACCTGGCGGCCTCTGGCTTTGACCTTTAGTCCATCGTAAGTTGAGACAAAGTATAATACGCTTATCGGCGCCCCTTGTTTTGATGACAAACGCTTCGTGAATTTTCCTATACTTTGTCTCATTCTGCGATGGACTTAAGGCCAAAACCGCGGGCCGCCAGGACCAGTCACGTTCCAGGCTATACTATGACACTCTTAACATTGATTAGGGGTAGACGAATAATGCTTGAATTCAAAAGCGCCCCATCATTTCTGTAGCTTCGACGCCGCAAAGAGCCTATATGTCGTGGCTTTTTTTGCGATATAAAATTGTTGAGTCAGTCAGTGCTCTTCGATTCGAACCACTGTCCACCCGTCCCCTCATCAGTGATCCGAGACGCGGGCATCGATACGTGCGTCAAAGCGAAATGCCGCACAATTTCTAAGTGGCTATTGATTGGATCTGGCGGTCCGTAGCTTTTGCTTTTAGCCCATCGCCGGGTGAGACGAAGTATACTTGTTTTTTCGCTGTGTCGTACCAGGATGGTTGTGTTTTAAAACAACGGGATGCACGGGCATCGGTCGCAATGCACGGCCAGATGCCCAGACGACGTCTGTTTGAAATCCGCAGCATGTTGTCTAGCACGGTGATTAACGCAGCGGCCTGTTTGCCTACACGTAGGTGAGCCCGCAGGATAGTGGAATATCGTAAACGACAGAGGGGGTTATACATTCCAAAAACTTATTTCTGTGTTTATTTTTGCGTTCGTCACGATTTCTGTGTATCTTTTTTGCACAATGACGAAAGCTTATTCGGGGCCGAAAAAACAACCGGAACGTTGTAACGCCCCGCAACGTTTTACAAATTGTGGGAGATAGCATGAAGCAAGGAATGATAACCCGTCTTTATATTTGCCGTTTATTAATTTTTTTAACGGCAGAAAAAAACTAATTTCGCCCCCCCCCCTTTTTTTTTTTTTTGCATATACGCAAATGTTTGTTGATAATAAAAAATCCACTTATTTTATCAAAAATTATTCGGAAAATGTAGCTAAAGTAATCTACTAACTACTGCAATAAAAATGTAATTGAAAGTGACTAAATTACTCAAAAAATAGCTAAACTACACTACCTTGAGCAGAGTAGTTTAATTACGTACAAGCGTACCTCGGCAAACCTCACTCATGAGGACCCTCACTCACCCTCATCTTCACAGGTGAGGTGAGGGTGAATGAGTTTCTGAACCAGGAAAATTCATGAGTGTGAGTGAGTGAGAGCTGTGAGGGCTGTGAGGTCCAGTGAGTGCGTAAGGCCCGTGAGGGTGGTGAGTGCGTGAGGGGTGTGAGGGCCATGAGTGCGTGAGTGGCGTGAGGGCCATGAGTGCGTGAGGGGTGTGAGGGCCATGAGTGCGTGAGGGGCGTGAGGGCGGTGAGTGGGGTGAGGGCCATAAGTGTGTGAGGGGTGTGAGGGCCATGAGTGCGTGAGTGGCGTGAGGGCCATGAGTGCGTGAGGGGTGTGAGGGCCATGAGTGCGTGAGGGGCGTGAGGGCGGTGAGTGGCGTGAGGGCCATAAGTGTGTGAGGGGTGTGAGGGCCATGAGTGCGTGAGGGGCGTGAGGGCGATGAGTGGCGTGAGGGCGGTGAGGGCCATGAGTGAGTGAGGAATGTGAGGGCGGTGAGTGTGTGAGAGGCATGAGTGCGTGAGGTGCTTGAGGTGTGTGAGGGCGGTGAGTGCGTGAGGGGTGTGAGGTCCCCTTCAGACGGAGCAACTTTCTCAGCAACTTTGGTGTTGCTGGCGGGTTGTTCCCTAGCGTTCCCTAGATCGACACGAATTGCTGAGATCGGGTCCGGCTCGAAACAAGCGAGCAACTTAGAGCAATTCGAAGACGTTTGAAGTGGCGGCATCCAATCAGGGACGCGATATTTACACGTGATACCTCGTGCCGGCCATGATGACAACAAAAGACTTGGTTCTGGTTTGAAATTCATCGTTTTTGGAAATAAACTGTTTCAGAAAGATGCATTAGTATTCTCAACGAGATTTAAATGCATAAAAACACGTTTATAGCGCGTAATTGTGTGTCTAAATAGTGCAAGAAAATAAAATTTCATGATGATGATGGCAAATTGCAGCAATTGGTTGCTGCGTGTGGACGCAGGCGTCCCGTGTTGCTGGTGTTGCGACGTCAAGTTTCTGGGCGAAATTGCCGCATCCGAAGCGGGCCTGAGTGGCGTGAGGGGTATGAGAGCGTGAGGGACGTGAGGGCTATGGGTGTGTGAGGGCCGTGAGGGCGGTGAGTGCGTGAGGGGCGTGAGGGCCATGAGTGAGTGAGGGGCGTGAGGGCGGTGAGTGGCGTGAGGGCCATGAGCGCGTGAGGGGCATGAGGGCGGTGAGGGGCGTGAGGGCCATGAGTGCGTGAGGGCCGTGAGGGCTGTGAGGGGCGTGAGGGCCATGAGTGCGTGACGCCATGAGTGAGTAAGGGGCGTGAGGGCGGGGAGTGGCGTGAGGGCCATGAGTGCGTGAGGGGTATGAGTGCGTGAGGGCGGTGAGGGCGGTGAGGGCCATGAGTGCGTGAGGGCCGTGAGGGCGGTGAGTGCGTGAGGGGTGTGAGGGCCGTGACGTTAAGTGATGGCGAGTGAAGGGCTGAAGGTGAGTGTGACTGTGAGGGTGAGGGCGAGTGAGGGGCTTAGGTGAGTGTGGCTGTGAGGGTGAGGGTGAGTGAGAGTTTTTTCTCATTGCCTAAAAAACAGTCATGATTAAAGTCATCTTACAAACAGATTACTATTCGAGTTTTAATAAGCGGATTGTAGGCCTAGCGGGTGCGTATTCTCACTCACTCACTCCCGCTGGCAACGAGCTCTAACTTGCGGTCAACTAAAAGTCTCTACTGCGTATCAGTGTAGAGCGGCGTAGAGCGATCGTTAAATATTTGGCGCTTACCGTAAGCCGCTCCGGCGGCACAGGCCAGCATAACTGCTACAATCAACGCAAACTTGGCCATCCTTTTTCTGGAAATTAATATAAATCGCACCATTGCCTACTTAATAAAAAAACTTCTTTTTGGTTTTTTGCGGTTGTCTGTTTTTACGTCACGCTGTCAAGAGCAGAATGCTACAATCGCAAACTAAGATACCTCTGGCTCTATGTTGGACACTCAGCATGGAAGGTACAGCCATCTGGCGCGAAGAGTTGTACTCAATTAAACCGTAAAGCAAAGGGTTATACTAGTTCCACAAATTGTAACTAGGAAGGTATATTTCAGAGGCGGAGAATTTAGGCATGGAATGCGTACGGTTGAACTGGAAAGTTTGCTGTACCTATATTATCAATTAGTGCGTAGATAAGAAGCAAAATGCACAAAAAGCTTCCAATTAAACCGTGGTTACATCTTTGGTTCAATAGTTTAATGCGATAATACCATCAGCTCGCTTCAAATATAAGGTGACGAAGCCCGTGTAATTAACACGAAATGTGTTTCATTCTTTTAATTATTATTCTAATAAAATGCATATCTAGCCATTATTAGCATTTGTTATTAATGTGTGAGCTTGGAACTCGCAGAAAGTTTCGATTCGCGAAGTTCGCACTTCCTTTCTCTTTCAGACAGGGCATTCTACCCGTTACAACAACCCAAGAGACGCCTTACCTGAGTGAGCCAAGTCTTTCGAATGCTTTTCGTACCCGGATGTCCCGATATTTAATTTGAACGAAAATACTCCTACCCGCGCAATTCGTGGAAGTCGCGAGCTTGACATGTTTTATTTCTCGCTCGTGACGGGCGTAAAGTGGCAGACCTAGCTCGTGCTCCAAACTTCCCCCGAAACGCATGGCATGAATAAAAACGACGGCGACATTTGATGGTCCCTTCTTCGCAGCTGCTTTTGTCGTCGTCGTGAAACGGTTCGAACAAACACCTCAATTATGCTATGCCATCATAAATTGCGGAGCATATATTATTCCACTTTGAGTTGCGAAAAGTTGGCCCGTATGCGGCTCGTTTCCCGCTAGCGAGACATTGTATACGCTGCGCCAGGAGTGCTACGTAACCCTCCGGTTTTAAAAGTTCGATGCTGCCACCGCCAACAAGGATACGCGTGGCTGCTATAGATGCGTGGGTAAATCTCTAAAAATCAAACAGTCTATCCGCTTGAATGCTGTCTTTTCGAGAGCGGTAGAAAAAAAAGAGGACATCGTACGAGAAACGTCAATGCAACAGATTACCTGACTTGACAGAACAAACTTTCCAACTGAGCGATTCGAGAGTTCGCGGTTATGAATTGGGCGTTCATATCACCTGAGTGAGCGGCAACATTTCGAAGTATACACTCGTCGAAGTCATCACTCGTGCACTGGAAGAGGTTCGCACGTACACGAATCTCCAATTATTAAAGAACAATAGTACGTTGAGCTCTTTTAGCGTATTCTCAACTTTCACCGACCGTTAACTATGCTCAAAGCCACTGACAATCCCAACATCAATATTATTATTTTTTATTGTTTCAAACGACTGGAAATGATATCTAGGCACCATCCTAAATATATTGAGCTTGGGAACGAATGCCACTTTTCAAACTCCCGCCCGAGTCAATATGTCCACCATTTTGTTGCCTGGCGCGTGCCGAAGGCGAGCGTTCGAAGAATTCATCTGACACTATCGAGCAGGTAGTGCAGTGAGGCCTATAGGTTTCATCACGCTGACATCTAACAGCAAAATGGCGGATTGACGTCACGCGAACGCCATATACTTGAAGACAACTTTCTGTGGCTATCTATGCAAATCAAAGCAATCGGTATCTTGGGCGCCCATCACAGCTGTGCACGCGCACTCTTCACTTCAGAAATGAGACAGAGATTTTTAGGTGTCGTTTATTCTTCTCTCTTTCCTGCCATCATTCGCGGCAATTACGGGCGCGCTAGCCTGCCAACTGGCTGATCGAGCGCGAATTTCGCTCTTCGTTTGCCGCGTTACCTTTCTGCGTGCAGGTGACGCATCACTCTTCAGTTCGAGTCCCTTTTTTGATGCGGTGATTAAGCCTAAGACGCTTTCTTAAACAAGTAAAACCAAAACGGCGTGTTGCAGTCTTTGGTGAGCGCCGTGATGATCGATAGACAATTGGGATTAGGAGAGCCCATCGGCGACGATGCGGTCTATCTGTCTATGCTAGATCGCAAACTCAACGATTAAGTCAACTCAATCGGTCGATGATTGCCCTCTTGGTCACGTGATGTGACGTAGCGATTCACTTTTTAATGCGAATAGCATTCTTTGGATACTTCACGCACTTTTCGTCTATGTATCTATCTATCTATCTATCTATCTATCTATCTATCTATCTGGCTATCTAACCTCTTACGCCGCGGGTCGATAAATAAATAAAAAAGACCGGCGCCGGCTGGGATTCGAACCGTTGACCCTTTGATCAGCAGGCAGACGCGCTAACCACAGAGCTATGAAGGCTTTTTTTTTTTTCTTTATTTCCTGTTTGACGCATGATACAGATACATTCAATCACTACACATCAGGCCCTAAAATTGTTTCAAATTAACAAGATTGTCTAGTACAGGCAGCCATTCCGGCGGTTCACTCTGCAACTTTATAACTTCTCTTAAATGACACATGCTCTCAATAAAGTAGTCTCTAACCGGTCGAGCGACCAAATCGGCATTTCGAACAGCCATCCTAGACTTCCACATACTGTGGAGACTCAGCACCATAAACGTGTCATAAGGCACGTCCTCCTCGTTATCTGTCGTGAGGAAACGTATTCCGTGAGGTGTTATTGGCAAACATTTTTTCAAAGTACGCTGTAGAATGTCCCAATGAAATACTGCGTCCCAGCAATCTAGAAATATGTGGTCTATAGTTTCTGGCTTTTTACATAACAAGCAATCAATTGACCAGGGCACAAAAAGGCCTTTTTCTTGCAGCCAGGGTTTCACAGGGAGTGTATTACTATGGAGTTTAAAAAAGAATGACTTGACAGAAGGTCGTACCGGCATCTTTTTAACTCTTTTTAAAACATCTTTTCCCTTGTCTTCAGCGAACAGAGAGCGATACAAGGGTACCGGAAACACTACATCTCTTAAGTCTTTATACAAACGCTTTCTTGAAACCACACTTAGGTATTCCATAGAGAATCGCACTTTCAAAAACCGGAAGGCTTGCACCACTTCGTACATAAAACCACGAACTCTTGAAAACCTTACATCAGCAGAAGAGACAATAAATTCAGGCAGTGCGTTTCGCAGTGCAACCTGAAGTACAGTTCGCAAAAAAGGGTTCTTCTGATCCCTTAGAAAAACAAATCTGGATACCACCTGACGGAGGAACAAGTGGGGTAAACCCAGTCCGCCACTTTGGACGGCACGAAACAAATTTGTACGGCTCATGCGTTCCCATCCCGAGCCCCATACAAAGACCGCAAACACTCTATGCATCTTCTGGATGTTGATCCTCGACATCCACATCGCCTGGAGGACGTACCAAATTTTTGCAACAATAAACATATTACAAACTGTTGAACGGCTAAACATTGACAGGTCGGTTCCCCCCACTTTAATGTTTTTGCTCGGGCCTGTTCGATTTCTTCCTTCCAGTAATTCGCAGTGTCTCGGTAGTGCTCTAGTGGCACTCCGAGGTACTTAGCTGGTGAGCAAGTCCACTGGATGTTTTCAAAAGTAGCAGGTACGTTTTCCCAACTTCCGTGCCAGATACCCAGACATTTGCCCCAGTTTATAGCACTGCCCGACAGCTTACAGTACGCTAAGGCCTCTTTGACAACTTCACTGACGCTTTCCACGTCGTGACAAAAAACTGCTACGTCGTCCGCGTACGAGAGAACTTTGACTTCGTTTGCCATTAGTCCAAATCCTCTTATTTTTTCATTATTAAGAAGCTTTAAACAAAAAGGCTCTAAATAAATGGCGAACAACAAGGGCGATAGCGGACACCCTTGCCTCACGGAGGACCGTACCTGGAAGCACTCACTAAGGTTCTTATTTACAATTATATTCGTACAACATTTTTTATAAGCCATTTTAACCCCGTCTAATAGTACAGCGCCCACGTCGATATGTTCCAAAATGCTAAAGAGAACTTTATGCACAACGCGATCAAAAGCCTTTTCTAAATCAAGCTGCAACATTGCAACTCGGTCTCCCGTTTCATCACAGCATTCTAGAATACTCCTTGCTACGTGAATATTGGTGGTGATGGTCCGGCCCTTGATGCCGCAAGTTTGGTGCGGCCCTACAATTACTTTTATTACGTTTTGTAGTCTCCTTGCTAAAACCTTCATGAATATCTTATAATCTACGTTCGCTAAGCTGATTGGACGATAGGACCCTACGGACAACAATTTAACTGGATCGTCACTTTTAGGAATCAAAACAATATGCGTTTTTTGAAAAGAAAGAGGAAGTTCTTTCTCCTTGTACGACTCGGTTATCACGCGACACAACACCTCTGCCACTTCGCTTTTGAAAGCCTTATAAAAGGCTGCACTCAAACCGTCGGGTCCGGGAGACTTACCAAGCTGCAATTCGTCGATTGCTTTCTCTATTTCTCGCGCACTAATCGGTACCTCAAGGCCTGCTTTAACTTCTTCATTCAACTTTGGCATAAGTGGCAAAATCCCTGTTTCGAATCCTCCTCCAACATCTCTTTCAACTCCCAAAAGGTTTTGATAATGCTCAAAAAAGGCGCGCTCAATTAATGCTTTATCGCGGGTGATCACGTTTCCGTACTGAATTTCATGTATTTCATTTTTTTTTGCATATCTTTTTTCCTCCCCGAGAGAACGCTTTGTTGGAATCTCACCCGCCCACACTCGTTTCGCACACGCCCTTATCATGGCTCCTCTATATTTTTCAGTGTCGATAAGCTCTAGCTGGCTTTTCACTTCGCGTATTTCTTTGGTAAAGCTGCCAGGTTGTGCGCTCTCCACACCTAACAAATAATCGAGTCGGTTATGCATATCCCTCTCCCTCTGCTTTTCGTTATAACGTGCTATGCAAGATCTTTCAATTGCGTTAACTTTGACTTCGTTCTTAAACTGTTCCCACATTCTCACAAAGTTTGCCTCCGCCGCTAGCAATTTTTCTAAACCGTCTTTCACGCCGCTCATGAAAGTTTCATCTTTGATAAGTTTATCGTTAAATTTCCAAAGTTTCCAGTTAAAGCGCGACTTTGCTTGTTTTACCCCAAGTGTAAACATAACTAGACTATGGTCACTAAAAGACACATGCTCGACGTCGTATTCCCGACAGAGTGGCACAAGGCTCGCTGAAACATATGATCTATCGAGTCTCGCATGGCTTTGGCGTTGAAAGTGCGTAAACCGGGGAAAATACCCAGTTGAAAAGATGCCCCCACATCCTCCAAATTTAGTTCTTGCACCATATTATTTAGAAACAAAGCGCTCTGATCTCGAACCGGCAAATTCTGGACTCTGTCCTCGGCTGTACACACACAGTTGAAGTCCCCTAGCAAAATAACTAAACGTTGACAATTCAATAACCCTTCAATTCGTTCAAAAAACACTCTGCGCTCCCCTTCTTTGTTTGGCGCGTATACGCAGATCACCCGCCATTGTCTACCGGAGAAAGAAAAATCACAACCCACCAGGCGACCCATTTCGCCTACAAAAACGTTTTCCTCTACAATACCAATAGTATTACGAAGCAAAAGAGCGCAGCCCCCAGAAAAACCTACAGAATGACAAACACACACATTGAACCGGGCTCTGAACGGCTCTACCATTCGGTCTGTCTGCTCATCGCTTTCGACTTTTGTTTCTTGTATTGCGATGATATCAATATCATTTTCGAGTAGTAATCGGCTAAGTTGGTACTGCCTCCTCCGTGCTGCTAGGCCTCGTACGTTTAGCGTGGCTACGCGAAGAGCAGATTCGAGGGTGACTGCCATCTCGTCTAAATCAGGCTTAACCCCTAGCGCTTAGACATGTACTCAGAGTGAAGACCGCACACCCACCGTCCCCAGACATAGTTTGGACGGCTTCAACGGTTGGTTGCTCTGCCTTGACCCGTTGTAGCCGCGCCGACCTCCTCTCTGGAATTGCCGCTCCGAGCCCGGTCCCTCATCTTTATGAGGGTGGCGTTGCAAGTGGCCTCCTGCTCTGTAGTATGATGGGCTTCGGTTTCAAGCTCATCCATCGGCTTTGAGTCGTTTTTGGTGGCGGCTCCTCGGTACTGGCGTCACCGGTGTTCTGCTCCCCCTCCGCTTTGTCCTCGCGGGGTCGCTTGGTGACTGCGCCTGTGGTGTCCATCACTTCTCCTGGCTCAGTCCCTGCCGGCGCATCATCTGCCTCGTCGACGGCTTGGCCCACGTTGGCACTGCTCGAAGGTAACACCTTGACTGCAGGACTCCCCTCTTCTTTACTGTCGCTGCCTCCGTTGCCATCAGCAAGGTCGGGCAAGGCGGGCGTCGCCTCACTTGGTGGTTCGTCCGCCCCTCCTCCGGCGACTTCTTCGACGTCAGCCGCATCCATGAGATGTTCCGACGGGTCGTTACCTCTCACAGTCTCAGCGACACTCGCGTATGTCCTAACGCACTCGCCTTCGTCATGGCCGAAGCGACCGCATGACGCACAGCGCGGCACTCTACATTCTCGCCTTATATGACCTGTGCGGCGGCACCGAAGGCAGAGCGGCGCCCTGCCTGGAACCACGACGAGAGCCAGGTCTCCAGCGACGCGCAGCTGATGCGGCAAGTCGTTTGCCGTGCCACCCGCCCTCAGCCTGAGTGTCACCGAACGGGTAGTCGACACCTTGTCCTGGCATCCTTGGAGGCGCCACTTGTCTCGGGTGATTTCCATCACTTTGCCGTAAGGCGCTAATGCGGCCCGTACCTCGTCGTCGTGGACGAAGTGGAGCACCCAGTGCAGCTTAAGACGTGTGTCTTGGTTGCACGGGTCGATCACGACACAACGACTGTCCTTGACTGTGAGGTCACCGGCAGCGAGGATCTTCTTCTTGCCCTCTTGGCTCTTAAAGGTCACGGCCCACACATGGTTGTACTGGTACGCCCCCAAGGCGACCACATCGGCGAAAAGCCCTTGGCGAACCAGCTCGTCACGAAAGTGCTCGAGACGATATGGCCTAACCCGTGCGTCTCCATGCAAAAAAACAGTATGCAAAACAGTTGTACCTGATGGTAGCGGTGGCAGAATTACTTGATACTCCTGGTTAGTCGTCTCCGAGTTCCTGTTACCGCGGCCCTCTTGGGCCGCTGAAGCCGCTCCGCGGGAGCTCATGATTACCACGTTCGCTCGCTTCGGCGTTCGAAAATGGAATCCAGAGCTATGAAGGCAGTCATTCAACGCACTCTAAACACTTGTTTATATCTTTACCATAGCGCGCGCGTTCAGCATGCACGAGGGCTCATTCCGCTCTCGTGAGGCTGAGCACGGCCGCTAGCATCACCCTCTCCCGCGCGCGGGAGAGGGTGATGCTAGCGGCCGTGCTCAGCCTCACGAGAGCGGAATGAGCCCTCGTGCATGGAACGCGCGCGCACCGGTAGCTGTGACAGCGCTGTAAAGCGCGTCCTATGGTAAAGATATAAACAACCGTTTAGAGTACCGTTGGTTGAGACTAGCTGAGACGCCAGAAAGTCTGGTCGGTACCATTTTGAGTGTTTGTGCGTATGGCGCGTGCTTTGCTCGCCTTCCTAAGTGACACAAACGCACGTGCTGGGCTGCGGAGATCGTGCGCAGGGCTGTGAAAGTGTCAACAAATTTAGAATCGCCTCAAGAGTGGGCTGGCGTATCTAGAGTGTGCCGGCCACCTGACGAACGCGCATAACTCCGCACCGTTTGATGCTATTCGCATTAACGTAGATAATCATTCCCAAAGGATGGGTTCTGCTGATTTTTCTTTACGGATTTCGATGGAACTCGAGCTATGATGGTGAAATAATAAAGTTTACGGTGACATCAAAATGTCGTAACTATTCAGTTTGGCGATGGAGATAACTTTGTAGTCGTCAAGCGGCCGAAGTTGCCAAAGTTAGTGAAGATGGTGACGTTCACGCTCACGGACGGGGCTAGCCAAAGCGAGCTTTCGGGGTCCATCGCTACGTCTTTTATATGTTCGGTTCAAGCTTCATCAGGGACGTAATCGGGGAGTATTGTCCGACACTCGCTGGCGCTGGCAGTTGTCGTGGAAGCTTTGGTGGCGTCGCGAGGGGCCCCATGTGCTGCAGCCGAGCAGCAAGTGATCTCAGCTTCTGCGTTGCTGGCGGCACAATTTGCGTCGACGAAGACATCACCGTGCATCGGTGTGCTGCGAGTCGTGTTCTTTTATATGTTACAAAGGCAATAATCGATCACCCGGGGCTGAAGGTGGGCGGGCTTCGCGCGCAAAGGGAAGAGGGAAAGACTGCAGCCAAGAAGTTCAGCGATGCGAATTCAGCGGTGTGTTCGGCAAGTGCTCAATACACCGTGTTCTAATACAGTCTGAATAGAACATTTTCTCAATGCGCTTGCACGAGAGCCCTCGGTACAAAACGTGTGCCTCATTCATCGTGATGAGTGTCGTGCGAGATCGTCGCACGCATTCAAGCTTACTTGTGATTACATATGTATCATTCAGCTGTCTCGGGCCTCAACATCGGGAAATTGTTCAGCGTACGTTTTCACTTTACGATTGCAGATTCAAACCGGTATATTTTCTTGTTTTTTTCTTTGTCGTCTGAAATGTTTCTGCTGCTTTTCTGCCACACGTTAGGGCCTCGTCAAGCTGCAAGCCATGCAGCTTTTTGCCCCCCTCTCCTACCTTTGTATATAAAGGAAAATAAAGAATTTATAAACTCAACTGACGCTGCACCTTTTTGCTCTGAAGGCGTAATTTTTGGTAGTGTGCAAGGCAAGTATAATATCTCCAGATTATTTTTTTGCAACTATTTTTATTACATTTCATGTTTTTTGGGGGATGTTATGTAACTACTAGCTCCAAGTAGAGGCTGTATTAGCATAGAATGTGTCTATCATGTCCTGATGTGCTTTTGGACAACTGAGATGGTTATGAAACATTGATGTCAGATACCGTCTCACTGTTGTGTGCAGGTGACAGCGACTAAACTCTGAAGCCATGCTTGCACACCAATTCTTCGCAACCCCAATGAGATGCTGTGCTGTCCCGATGCCAAGCTTAACAAAAGCATTGTTTAAGATTCTGTTGTAGAGCAATGAATAGGATGCTCAAAAGCAGATTCCGGTTGTTGCAAAGGTCCTGGGCACAGCAGCATCATTTTGGGGCATCCCGCCCCAAGACTCCGACCCTGAGGACGGTGTAAGCTTTGACAGCAGAGGACAAGCTGTGCAGCGCTGAAAATCTGAGAGGTGGCCGCCTCTGCAAGTATGTGCTGCCTACCAGGGTCTCCATGCTCAAACTTGAAGCCTGGCAGCTGTCAAGCCTATACTATGAGCTTTGTCTCTCTACTCGTCACATCTGCAAAATATACTTGTGTCATTCCGCTTGCAATGTTGTGTCATACTTCGTAACTGTCCAAATCCAGTAGACACGGCAAGTCCCTTTTGACTGCTGAGTGGTCTACCTAGCAGACAGTCCAAGCGGCATTCGATACTCTCGGGGTCTTTTATAGAACCCAAGAGAATAGATGAAAAAGTGGTTTGATACGTGGACACTTTTTTTTTGTATGAAGCAATTGCTTATGCTTTAAACGAACTTACCCCAAGCCTATGGCAGGCAAGTCTTGTACTTCAAAACATACGGTTTCATATTAGACAAAAAAAGATAGACATAAAAAAGTACCTTTTTTGTTTTGTTTTGTTTTTTCTTTTTATTGCTGTGGTGCCTGGACTGAAGAAACACTGCACTAAGCGTGTGCTGCCGGAGTATTTGGTATGGCAACTAAAATCGGAACTTTGTATGTTTGTGATAAGTTGCTGCTTCTGAAAAAGCTTTTTAACACAATGTTTTTGGCAAGGGCAACCTGGCAAAAATGCAAACCGCATAAGCGAAACGCCAAGGCATTACGACTGAGAATAAAGAGAGCCTTTTCACAAATGGCATATTGTTTCCCATCGACGGCATAGGCATTCAGGCTCTAATTGTATATTGTTCCAAGCAGGGAGGAAGAAAGATGAAGAATTAACTGTAGTTGCTGGTATCTGGACGATTGGACTTGCACCGCCGTATCACCGTTAATTGTGAAATTGCTGGTTCCCTGCATATGAAACACACATTGACATGAGAAGTCGAGATACGAGTCTCGGCACATAAACAATTGCACCGAGATTTGCTGACCCAAACATTGTATTTCATGCATGACAATTTTGTCGGGTATGACCAAGATTGTGCTGCAAATCTTTTTTCCATGCTATACTGAAATCATGACAGACGCAAAATGGTGCCTAGGGAACATGTTTTATTGTGTATGAAAATTCTGCACCCCCATGAGGTGCAGCACAGAGTGTGGTCAGTGGAGATAACTGCTGGGCATGTGCAGCTGCTTGTCCCTCCACAGCCTGCAGACATAGTACATGAAAAGGGTGAATGCTCATAAAAACATGCATTTTAAAGAGCGTGTTAGACAAGTTACATAGATCAAGAGAATCCCAGTGGTGTGGTGAGCAGTAGTAGATAGCATATCACTGTTTTTATCTCCTTTTATAACTCTCATGTAGTACTCGGAAATAGCAAGAATATGAGACTCCCGAAAGACGTTTCGTTTATGCGAGCACCTTCCTAACCAAGGAAGTGCTCAGACCAGCACACTCATGCTGTGGATTTTCCAGTACAACAAACAACCTATGAGACAAGCAGCCCTGAGCAATGTGCATCTAGCTTGATCTAATTACTTTGCAGTAAACAGGCCTGCTCTGTCAATCACATGAAAAATGATAAGGGACAAGATGGTGGAAATAACTCCAAAACACAACACAAGGTCAGAAAATGAAAAGGAGCGAAAACACATGAGTGCTGTATCCACCTTCCTTTCTGCTATAACTGTCTCTCATAACTGATTTCCAATGACAAGCTAACTGTTGTTCCCATCGATGCTTTTGGTTATGTGGAAGTCCAGCTCTTCCGCATTGCGTTGAGCAAGCAACAAAGGCTGTGAGGACGAGCTGCTCTGGATGAAACTGAATAAAGCAAGGATGAAGAAACTCAGCCTAAAGTAACTCATTAGTGCCATATAACGCAGGTTTTCTTTCCAAGGTTTTCTACACAATGCTTGCCAGCCAATTTTGGACCTTGACTGCACTTCTCTACAACTAGCATTCATGCTGAACTGTTGGGTGCCCAGCAGCATGCGCAATGCAAGCAGCTGCTCCTGCTGAGTGGACAAGAGGACCTGTATTCAAAATGCAGGCGTTCATCCTTGTTGATATAATACCTCTGTCAAACGGGTACCTAAAAGGACATTTACGCCAGAGGACCTTTAGTGTAAATGTCATTTTAGCAGTGCCACACGGCAACTCAAATGGCATTTAGCGTAAAGGACCTTTTCGTGAACCTAAGTTCCCGCAACTCCTTTACGGCTGCTAAAGGCGTACTCTCGTCAGCAGCGGTCTACACTAGAGAAGCGAATTGAAATAAAAGATCATACTGGTATCTAAAATTAATGTTTTTGTATGTTTGTTATTAAAAAAGAGCGGGTTTCACGTATATTCTGTACATACCTCGCTCTACTAATAGTTTTCTGTACTCACGGCCCCAGCTATCTAGTAGGCCTCGCCTTCCCGCTGCTCGCCTGCTCGCATCGTCCGCTTCGGCACTTCGGTTTTCTTCCTCTCGATTTTTCTTACAGCCATAGTTATCTAGATTTTATTTATCTACTTTATATTTTATCATCCTTTAATAGTGTATTGCTATCTGTACTCTGTATATTTAATATTTTTGGTACATATATATTTCTGTATCTCACTCTCGCGTTGTGCGATATGTCGAACGATGGAGTATCGTCCACAACTATAGGAAGGGGTCGCCGCGCTTTCATTAAGGCGATCTGGGCGCTGATACAACTTTGGGAGGATCGGCAGGAGGACTTCCGACGCGTGCGATGAAACTCAAGCGTGAGCACGACGCCGAACCGAACAGGGCAAAATCGTAGCAGAAGCACGGAAAGGAGCGGGAGCACTGAGCAACGGTAGGACTGAGTGAGCAGGGGAAAACGCAAGATTGCCGCCAATTGCAAAAAAAAAAAAAACACTTTGCTTGGTTTTAAAATGGACTTTGTTGTAATCGCACGACTGAACTAGTCATTTTGTCTTTTTTTATATTTGTTTGCTTAAAAAGGCACTGACACATCAAAATCATTTTTTTAATTTTTTTTTTATCCGAAACGATTGAAAACGATGCCGAGACATTACCCTCAAAATTTTGAAACTTAAAAATTCAGTATTTGTGAAGAAAAAAAAATTCCAAATGCCGAGCTCGAAGTTTCCGCGCGATCCGCGCCAGTGCGTTGACATCAAATATTGCACAGTCCTGAGAGTCCACTTTCTTTCATGACACCGTGCTGTTGCCATCGCGACCTAAAGCGAGGAGGAAAGAAGCGAAGGCCGCCGGACCGAAAAAAAACCGGTTTTGAGTGGTGTCGCCTACCCAGGCGGCATGTTTTCCAAGGGAGGATACAAATCTAGGAGACGACATCATACCGGACTCCGATTTTCGGTATTTCAAAAAGGGCCGTAGTGCGTTCGCAATTGCGTTAAAAAACATGTTTTACGATTGCCGTTATTGAATGTTATAGAAATGTCGCTTACAAAGCTTCTAAGTTTCATGATTTTTGACGTCAAGAATCAAAAGGAGCGAGGAGGCGAGGAGCCGCAGAAGAAAACGCCAAAAAAAAAGGCGCGCGCGCGCGTAAAAAATATTTTTTTATGCGATGCGTTTTTTTTTTCGTGTCTATTACTACAATTTGCATCGTTTCAGACAATAAAAAAAATACGACCCTTGGGGTGTCAGTGACCGTTAAAAATTATTTATATTGCCAAAATATTATTTTTGGGGGCGTGAACGTGATTTATGCGTTTGAACGAGTTACGAGACTTCAATCGCTGTAAACATCGCCTAAATGACATTTAATTGCGCTGCCTGGCACGGCAGAGCTTAAAGGTCATTTGAAAATCCTAAAGGCTTTTGGCGTAAAGGTCCTTTTAGGTGCCCGTCTGACAGAGGTATAATACCCCTGTCAGACGGCAGCTAAAATGGCATTTACGCCAAATGGCATTCAGTGTAAATGTCATTTAAACACTGCCACACGGCAACTCAAATGCCATTCAACCCAAATGCCATTTCAGGTAAACTGAGTTCGTAAAGCGTACTCTCGGCGGCAGCGCTCGGCACATGTTACGGGATTTTTTTAAAAAGAAGGCATATATTGCGGAAGCAATTTTTGCGTCGTTTTAATTACGAAAATAATTTGTTTAACGCATATTTCTCACACACTTTACGTTTCTAATTGTTTAACCTACTCACGGCTCCAGTTATCCAGTAGGCCTAATGGCGCTAATGGCTCTGAACCGCTGAAACTGTCGTGTGCTCGCCTCGGTCGGCTGCTGGTTCGTTGGTTCCAGTTGCGCTCAGCATTTACGCGTTTTAACGATGTCGGAAGGAGCGCCTGCCGGCAAGAAAAGGCCACCTGCCAATTATACCACCCGCGAGACGTCGGCAGAACTTTGTGAGACGAGCACCTCGAATGTCTTCGGTAGCAGAAGCGGAACGGCGGGTTCTGCACCGGCATTCGGGCGTTTTTAGAAGCCCTCGGTTTCCTCAAGACACATGTCGCAGTCCATCACAACACCGAAACCTCAAGGAACATGTTTGGGTAAGATATAACTTTGACGGTGGGCGTAACCAACAGGAGCACGCAAAACAATAAGCGGAGCGGACGGCCGCCTAGTGTTTGTTTTGCGTGTGTGGTCGTCGCGGCACTGCGTACCTCGAACGAGTTCAATGCACGACCGGCTTGGTCGTGGTTCATAGTAGCTGTCTTCGCCTAGCAGCGCTTTAAATTTCGCGTTTGTTGCTCAGGCAACAGCTCCTGAGGTTTGCTGACATGCCTTGTCAAATGTATTACCGCCGTGTAGAGATTCTGGGAAGAATGCAAGACGACAAAAAGAGGTTACTTTTTTTAAGTGGTACAAATCTTGTAAATGGTCTGTTGTTCTAATAAACGTAGTGTAGGTATTCGCCACCGTTGCCTTTTACCGGCTTTTACATTCCCATTGACGTGCTCCAAAAGAAATAAAAGAAATGCTGCATGAAGTCAGTCTCTGAATGTTTCTATTTCTAGCTTTCTTTGATGTTGGATAATCCCATACTGTTTCAAAGCTGCTACGTGTGTTTACATGATACGTGCACAATTTTGTTCCAAAACATCCTAAAAATTGTTTGATAAGGTATTGCATATATACATTGAATACAGTTGCTGCAAGTTGCACAGATATCTACATGTTCCAGAAAACATCTGCTGCTGGGGGCCACCATAGAAGTAGGCAAAGTGATCTGGCTACACTACAAAAAAATCTACAAGTTCCTGGGATCACTGCCTCTTAAAGGGGCGGTGCAACGATATTGAATTGGAATGTTTTTCACTTTACACGAGCTTACTGGCACCAGTGGGACTCAAGGTTACTCGCACGCAAAGCCACTGGCCAAGAAACACCTTTGTGTCGGTGTAATTTCATAGACAAAAGCGATCATTTTCATTCAATCTCTCCTTTGCAAAATTTGATGACGTAAAGTGGGGATCGCAGTACACCCATATGACGATATTTGAATGCTGTTCATAGATTGGGGCCGAACATCGCGTGGGCACTTGATTTGGGCTCGTGATAATTACTAGCTCGAGAAGCATTCGGGCAGTGGCCCGTGTCCAATCGCTGCAACGACGACAATAGCCGACCCATAACAATGTCTGGAACTCAGCGCGTGCCCTGTGCTTTGCCTACCCCAGCGCGTGGCTATGATCAACATTGGCGGCATTCAATCGGCTCCAGATCACGTGGCCGCTTGTTCTGGCTGCGAGTTGAGGGGATAAACGCTGCTCGTTTTTCTTTAATTCTTTACTGGGACTTCTATTGCGTGGGGTGAAAAGGAACGCGTGCTTCATAGCTCATTAACGTCAGGGATCCGTTCTTAATGGTATTTACGCAAAGTACAAAAATTGTTGCATCGCCCCTTTAATAACAAGTGGCAGTTTCTTGCAGCCATGGCCACTTGTGTGAC
Source organism: Ixodes ricinus (assembly GCA_037355805.1). NCBI lineage: Eukaryota > Metazoa > Arthropoda > Arachnida > Ixodida > Ixodidae > Ixodes > Ixodes ricinus. Next base: position 20,202 of record JAZHYW010070227.1, read on the forward strand.
ATTCTCACTTGTTTTCAGACGTGCTGTGCAAAAGCACTGCAGGAAGAGTAACCTGTGTGAGGTACCTTTGGAAAAGCAGCAATAAAAGAATTGTGTGGGGCTGACGAGGACAGTGCAATGGTCAGCATCAGGGCCGCCACTGGTATTTACCCCAAGATACCAGTGGCAATGTCAGTGATGATGCCACGAGTTCCAGAACAGGCCGACGAAGCAGGCCTTTTAATGCAATCTTCTCCCACTTGGCTCAGTACAGCTCCCAGCCCGGACGGAGAGGCATCACAGGCCAGCACTATGGGACGTGACACATTGTAGTGAGCTAGAACATCTGAGGATTCTAGCAGACCCTTGGCATGCTTGTACGCCTCTGCTTCCGTCTTCGCCGAGGCCCACACCTTATCCTCATCCAGAAGGAGATAAAGGGTTCCAACACATGGGCGGGCCCTTAAAAAACGGCCATAGAGGTTCAGAGCTCCCAAGAATGACTTTAGTTCTGTCTTGTTCGTCGGTTCCGGAGCTTTCTTCATGGCCTCCACCTTTTCGGCCGAAGGACTGGCATCGTCCTTGTTGGTACAGTACCACAGGGACGATACTTCCTTGACTCGGAAAGCGCACTTGTCAGCGTTCAGACGCAGGCCGTTGCCCTGGATGCGCTGCAGCACCCTCTGCAGCCAATCGTCGTGTTCAGCTACCGTTTGTCCGCTGACGAGAATGTCATCCGAAATACCCTACACTCCTTCAAGGCTGTTCAAGAGTTCTTCCAGATGGAGATGTGGGGTTCTGCCGGGCACTGTTAGTATATTAGTAGCGGTATGAAGGGAAAGAGAAGTGCCTAAGGAAAGGAGTGGAACGACGTTTCAACCAAACGGTTTTCTTCGGGAATACTAAAAGGGGAGACGACAGATCAAAATGTATATACAAAAGGCGGAGGTAACATTTGACAGATGTGACGTCATGGAGTCAGAGAGGGAGGAAAAGTTGTCGAGTAAGGTGCAGAAGGTCTGCAAGTCAACAAGTGAAGGAATGCGGGCCGGGGGGGGGGGGGGAGCTTAGGGCACCCCTTGTCGCCACCCAAATTAGGGAAAGAGAGCGGAGGGGTGAAAGGGGAATGTCTAATAGCCGAAAGGAAGTTTCTTGTTTAGACCGGAAGGGAATTCCGTCTTTAGGTTAAACATTAATCTGTTTTCTTCCTTTTTGTGTGAGGTGGGTGTGTAAAAGCAATGATTTCCCGATGCATACTCGCAAGTCTAGTTTGGAATGATTCGTGGAGGAGAATTGTTTAGAGACGTGTGCGGAGAGGTCGTGTTAAAGTTGGCCCGCTATTTCTAGTGTGACAAGTCTATCTCGGAACCGTTCGTGGAGTCGGTGGCCAATTCCGCCGATATATAATAAGGTCGGACAGAGTGCAGGAAGCAATGTATATCAGATTAGAAGATTTACGGGTGTGATTGCCAGTGATTCTCACTGGTAAGCAGGGAAGAGGGCTGGTCTGTTTGCACGTAAGACATTTCGGGGTGCCGCACGGCATGGTACAGGTGAACAAGGTCAGAGGTTTTGTGGACTGGTTGCTGTACACTAGAAGGGATCGTAAGTTGGGCTACCGACGGTAGTTAGGGCAGGTGCTTTATAAATAACTTCAGAGTGTACAAGGTAAAAAGTGGCGTCCATGATTAGTTTGTCAGGCCTGGGTATGGAGGGATGGAACGCGAAGATGAGGGGGTTGCCCGGTTTAGATCTTGGTAGGGGAAAGAGGGCGTCGTGCCGCGAAATGTTAGAAAAGCGACTGCTCGCATTGCGCAGAAAGCCGAGTGGGTATAACTATGTTCAGTAAAGAAGGCGGTCATCGTCTTAAGCTGTTGATGGAAATCTATGTCGTCGCTGCAAATCCTATGGAGGTGAAGGAATTGTGAAAAGGGAATAGAGTTGATTTGGGATCTAGGTTGGTTTGAGGAGTAAAGAAGGTAGCTATGGCTGTCAGTGGGTGTGGAACCCACTGACCGTCACACACAGAGGTGTGGAACCTCTGACCGTCACTAGTGATTTTTAAGTCTAGGAAGTTGACAGAGCATTTCGATATCACCGAGATAAACTTAGGGAGGGGTGGGCGTTACAGAGTGCAATAGTGAAGCGGTCAACTACGGGAGGGGGTTAAAACCAAAGATGTCGTAAAATAATGACCATAGAATTGAGGGTGCGTGTGTGGGAAGGAATTAAAGAATAGTGCTCGACGTAGCCAACAAAAAGGTTGGCGAACGAGGGACCCATCTTAGTGCCCATCACTACACCACATTTTTGGCGATAAAAGGAGTAGTTGAATTGGAAGGCGTTTAGTGTTAGGACTAGTTCGGCGAGGCGGATTATGGCGTGAGACGGGGGATTTTGAGAGGGACGCTGATCAAGAAAGTGTGAGAGAGCCTGTAGTCCTTCGGCGTGAGGAATTACAGTGTAGAGAGATGTGATGTCCATTGTGAAGAGGATAGTGTCGGGAGTCGGCGCCAGATCAGACAGGCGTTGGAGGATGCCTGTTGTGTCTTTAACGTAACTGGGCAGGTTTTGTACAATAGGCTGAAGGACCGAATCAACAAAAGCGAAGATGAATTAAGTGGGGCAGGATATGGCGGACAGAATATGTCAGCCAGGGGATTCAGCTTTGTGAATTTTGGGAAGGAGGTAGAATGAGGCAGCGTGGGGATGACGAACAATTAGGCAATTTGTAGCGGGGTGAAGGGAGTTGGTTTCGATTAGGAGCCGTACGGTGGCTGTAATTTTATCTTGGAAGGCGGCGGTGAGGTCAGAGGAAAGGGGTTCGTAAAAATCAGAAACAGAGAGCTGTCGGAGAGCCTCCCCGGAGTACAGATCACTGCACCAGACCACCACGGCTCCACCCTTATCAGTTGGCTTGATTACGAGGTCAGTGCGGTTTCGAAGGGATTTTAGAGCGGTAACTTCTTGTGGGGTGGCGTTGCGGTATTTAGAGATTAGGTTGCTAGACGAGTTGGCAAGGATGCTACGACATGCTTTGATTAAATTGTCAGTTTCAGGGTGTTTGGCCGGAAGCGGGGTCCAGATACTAGTTTTGGTGCGATTAAAGTTAGACGGATGCTGGGTGAAGTGGGCTTCTAAAAGTAGGCATCGGAAAAATTGTTCGCTCTCGACATGTAAAGAAAAAGGGTCAGGTCGGCTTCGAAGTGCAGGGACGAAGGACAAGCCCTTCGATAAGATAACGTATTCAGGGGTGAATCGTCTGGTATGGTGCGTTGGATGGCGGCCTGATCATTTCGGCCTCCATCCAACGCCATCCAGGCCGCCATCCAACGCATCAATGCGTTGGATGGCGGCCTGATCATTTCGAGGCAAGAGAGTGTCTAGTTTCCTTGATTTAGAGGCAAGACCATCGGCATAGAGATAGATACGAGTTGGCTTCAAGAATTTTGTCGACAAGTTTGCGTGAGTGAGAACGGAAAGATAAGTCAAGGGACTTGAGGAGCCTTTTAGCGACAATGAGGTTTGGGCGTAACTGGGCACAGTGGTCATTACGATATCTCAGATGTGCCTTCACTAGGTGGAGAGCAACATTATCTAATATTTGATTGTAACGTTTTTGAAGGGCCGGAGGGATTCTCATTGGCAGGTTGGGAGGAGGGCCGGTGTGTTTCCACGCAAGACATGTCGGGGTGCCGCACGGCATGGTACCGGGGCGCAAAGTCGGAGGTCTTGTGGGGTTGCTGCGTACAAAAGGGATCGTAAGTTGGGCTGAAGATGGTAAGTTAGGACGGGTGCTTTAGAAATAACTTTAGAGTCTACGAGGTGGGAAGTGGCATCCATGATTAGCCTGCCGAAACCTGGGTATGGAGGGATGTAACGTAAAGATGATAGGGTTTCGGAGTAGTTGCTGCGTACTAGAAGGGATCGTAAGTTGGGCTGATGATGGTAAGTTAGGACGGGTGCCATAGAAATAACTTTAGAGTCTATGAGGTGGGAAGTGGCATCCATGATTAGTTTGCCGAGCCTGTGTGTGGAGGGATGGAACATAAAGATGAGGAGGTTTCGGAGTGGTTGCTGCATACTAGAAGGGATCGTAAGTTGGGCTGACAAAGGTAAGTTAGGGCGGGTGCTTTAGAAAATACTTTAGAGTCTGCGAGGTGGGAAGTGGCGTCCATGATTAGTTTGCCGAGCCTGGGTATGGAGGAATGGAACATAAAGATGAGAGGGTTCCGGACTGGTCGCTGCGTACTAGAAGGAATCGTAAATCGGGCTGACGATGGTAAGTTAGGTGGGTGCTTTAGAAATAACTTTATAGTGTCTAGGAGGTGGGAAGTAGCGCCCATGATTAGTTTGCCGAGCCTGGGTGTGGGGGGATGGAACGTGATGATGAGGGGGTCGCAAGGTGGTTTAGATCTTGGTTGGGGAAACAGGGCGTCATGCCGCGAAATGTTAGAGACACGAATGCTCGCATTGCACAGAAGGCCGAGTGGGCAGCTACTTTCAATAAAGAAGGCGGTCCTTGTCTTAGACTGCAAACCAGCCGGTCCCATAGCATGTCTGACAAGGTCTCACCAAAGTTGCAGTGTTCGGAGAAGCGGCACAGGGCGGTGACGAAATTCGCGATGGTTGCTGCTGGCTGCGCTTATGAAATGCAAAGCACTGAACAATCACTGACAGGCACGGTGTGAAGTGGGCGGCGAGCTCCGACACAATGTCCGCATAGGGAGTCTACCAGCACACACGACGAGCATATGACGGTGTAGATTGTCGGTCCACAAACACTACACAGGACTGCGCATTGTGGGGACCCCTTGACGATGTTGTGCACGGTGAAGAAAAAATGTAGTCGCTCCTGGTGCAGGGGCCACGCTTCAACCCTGTCCGGGTCGAACTCCTCAAGATGTCCCAGCCACCCTATGATGACAACGTTTGGCTCATCCTTTTCCGCCATGTGCTCTCGTCGTTGCAAAGTTGCCACGAAGCTGTCGTTGCTCCAAAAAGTGTGGTTGCGTGCCTCGGAGTCTGAGGTTCTTCATTGTCGTCGCCACCCAAAGCTTTATTCAGGCGGCTGACTTGGCCGTGCAGGAAAGAGGAGTTAGACAAGAGGCACGTGGTTTATGACGAGTCCCCAGAATGGTAAACTTTTCAGTAAAACCAGCTTGACTTGCCTTGGCTTGACTTCTGCTGACTTGCCGATGTTGCCAGACGCACACACACAACACTCACGATGCTAGATTTAGTTTCACTTTAAGTGCAAGATCCAGGCTTTCAGTGCTGCTACAAAATTGCACGCTCATGTAGTGGGAGCATGATTCAGGGCAACATGCTCATGCTCATAGCTTCAGCTTCACTCGCATATGAAGTAAACGAAACCATAGCCCCTGTATCCACTCTAATTCTCTAAGTCAGTAGTAGGCTGAAATGTATCCAACACTACAAGAAGTTGGGAGTAATGCCGAGAATTTGAGAGTGATGCCGAGAATCTGGGACGGTCGTCACATGTACGGAATCGACTGATCGACGTGCAGTTCCCTGCAAAATGATGTCCTGGGTTGGGTAAGGTTAGAGCATGTTGGATGTTATCAGGAACACGTGTTTACACAGGATCCGTGGGGACACGGCGGTCCCAGTGACTGTGGCCATATGTGCCTGGAGCGCCACTGCTTCCCGAGTGCTAGCCAGTGCCAACCTCTGGAACATGGTCACGACACTGCCTCAGCATCCCAGGGTTGAGATACTGGAACTGGTAGCAGTGGTCTAGGAGAGCCAGAAGAATCACTGTAGTTGGATAGAAACATTGCAACAGATGCATTAGTCCTCTAGGCATAAAATATCTTGCACCTTAGACATAGAATTCCCAATATTGGAGATTCAATGGGGAAGCAAAGCAGTCCGAATTTCACCACGCAGCTAGCTTGGAACATTTTTTTGAAACTTCACAGAATGGAAAACGTTCTATAGTTTCTAAACATAGTATTTAAAGTGCTAGAAGCCGGCACTCTTGTCTCATATTTAGAAACAGTTACTTAGTCGTTTTCACCTCATCAAGCATGCACACCAATTCCCGATTTATTACAATTGAGAGGATGATCGATCCAGTTGTTTTATTTAAATTAAAGCGAGTTAACGAATAACTTTACAATGCTATACCAGTCAGTTTTGAGTGGCACTCAGTAATAAAATAACAAATAACTTTTTAATTTTTTTTTTAATTTGTGAGTTTGAAGCAAGATTGTCTGAATTTTCTAGGAGCTTGAAAAACCACGTAGTATTATTATTTTTACTAGTTCAGACATCTTTTTTTTTTAATAAATCGTATTTCGTTACAAGAAACTTTTTTTGCTTTTTTGCAAAAAGAGTACTTACTGTTTTTATCTTGCTTTGGTAGCCACTGGCGCTGGAACTTGATGTCACAGGTGGTATTCGTACAGCGACTCTCTATGACCTGCGCGAATCCTGGGGCAGTACGGTTATCCCGTGTGTGTTTCACCGTTCAGCGGTCTCGGCGGCGCTCACGATCTTCGGCCAGTCGCGTCGGAGGGATACGATCACTCGGCAGTGGAGTGCACCACGACGAGCAAGTTGGCGATGGTTCTGTCCTCCGCAGTGGAGTATGGCTTTGCAGCGCCGACTCGCTTTCTCACTGGGGTGGTTAGGTGCACACAGGTCACCTGGCCAACCCAGCACTCTATGTAACGCCGACACACATTTACAAGGTACCTGATCACGTCGCCGGTACCACCCAAACGGCTGCTTGAAGATGTAGTACGCTAGTAGGTAGGTAGCCTGTCTTCAAACCGAAGCTCGCGGAATGCGTCTACGACGATGACGGACGGCCTTCTCAACAGCCGGAGACGCTCGAACCAAGATCAACCCATACCGCCGTGATAGCAACGGCGGAAGCATAATACGGCGTCCAGAATCCCTCGCAGACGTAGAAGTAAACCCGGCAGACGAAGATCGAGCGTGAGGGACAACCAGAGCAAGCAAGCACTACCGAAATTACCCAAAAGAACTGATAGCTTTACGATAAGGAAAGAGGGACATTTAAGACAAACAGACAAAACAGGCTTTCGACTTTCAACAAACGTTTACTGGCTCGACGTCGCCCCTTGAAGCTCGACGGGGAGGTCCGGGAGGTTGAGAGGGAGGGTGGTGGGTGAGGGGAGCGTGGGCCATGTGGCCCTGCTCGCAGCCACGCGTGCACGGCGTAAGGTGGGGTCTGCTGTATGTCAATCGACACGTCGCTGTTTCACGCAGGCCCGAGTGTCGACGGTGCCTTCTTGAGGAAAGGAGAGAGGAGGGGGGCGGAGAAGAGGAGGAGGAGAAGATGGGCCGGCGCCGAGCGGTGCCCTTTGGGGAAGGAAGGGAAGGGGGGGAAGGGGGAAGGCGGGGGGGGGGAGCGCGGAGAGGGAAGGAGCCGAAGATACGGGAATTTTGACTTTTTATGTCTTTGGAGGAACCCTCTCGCCCCGCAGGAAGCGAATCTCTCGATCGGAAAGAGAAAGGGATGGGCTGGACAGGTTTGAGACAGAAGATTTGATATGTAGAGACTCAAGGATTTCCCTGCCGAATCGAGATTTGTGCCCGCCGAGAATTTTGGTTTTCGAGAACTGGGGGGTGCACGAGGGGCAGTTTTTGGCGTGAGCCACGACTGGATGAAAGGAGTCGGGAGAAGGAGACGAGATCTCCTTGGCGTGCTCCCGGAGACGGTCATTCACGCAGCGCCCCGTCTGACCGATGTACTCGGCTCCGCACACAAGGGGGATACTATACACCTTCTCCCCTGTGCAGGGCCGGAAGCACTGCGCGTGTTTTTTGGTGCATGTGGGTGGGGGTTCTGGGTTGGTAACTCGCTTGCACATGCCTCCCAATTTAAATTTACATGTGAAAACAACCCTGGTACCGAATCGATGTGCAAGTGCGCGCAGTCGGTGTGCCGTCCCTTGTGATGAGGACTGGGATGCGCCCTCTGATGACCGGATGCTTCGGCACCTGCTTCGACATGCACCCCGCCTTCGGACGTCCTCCTGGAGACATCGTGGAGACGCGTGCTCCAGGGAATCCTCGCGGGTTCTGCCTCCCGCCGCAAGACCGGTCTGGATCCTCCCATCAATCTGTCAGACACCGATTTGTCGGCAGAGGCAACTGCCCTTCTGTCAAAAGGACCCAAGTTCGCGCCGCCTGCGCCATCATCAAGAGTCGACCAGCTGGCCTCCGTCTACGAGATTGCGGCGAGGGTCCCGGAGAATGATCGACAGGACTTTGTCGGGGCGGCGGCCGGCGTGGTTTGCCATCACGGCGGCGCGAGTGCACCGGTGCGCTCGGAGGTGACACGCGTCGTGGAGGAGCTCCGCCGATTTGTCGTAATGAACAGGGACAAATTCAGAGAGAAAGTAGATGAGGCACTAAAAAAGAACTTTGTACCCCTAAAAAAGCGCCCATCGGGTGCACTCCGGTCCGAAGTCAAATCTGTTTGTGATTCTCTCAGCCTCTCTTCCTTAAAAACGCTGGTTTCTGCACCGTCAAAACAGTACCTTTCCATCTTTTTCACGGCAAAAACGCACAAGCCAGACATTCCCCTTCGAAGCATAATCTCTGAGGGGGATGCTGGCAGAAACCTCTCGCCCTCTTCCTACAAAGGCACCTTTCCTCCATTGATCTTTCTCACCCCTTCCGTGTTAAGAGCTCCCTTGAGGTGATTGACTTTGTCCGACCTTTGCACTCCAATCAGGACCACAACATGTTCTCGCTGGATGTCGAGGACATGTATTACAATCTCGACCTCAAAATTCTTCTGAGCTCTGTGTCCGAGGCAATCGACCTGCATGGACTGACGAGGTTCCAAAACGCGTCCGGAGTCCCGGTTGAAGGCTTCCTCGATCTCCTCCGGCTCTACCTGAGCTCCACTCTGGTTGAGCACGAGGGACGGGTCTTCATTCAGAGGTCGGGCGTGTGTATCGGTTCCTGCCTCGCGCCGATCCTCAGCGAGATTTATCTCTTTTTTGTGGATCGCGCGGTGCAGGGGCAGATTGCTCGCTCGGGTAATGAATGTAAGATCTTCCGGTACGTGGACGACTACCTCGTTCTTCATCCCGTCTCCAACTCAGATGCTCCCATCCTTCAGGCTTTCCAAACTAACGCCAACGGCCTCACCTTCAAAAGGGAAGACCCGACTCAGGAGGGCCTCCAATTTCTCGATATTCGACTAACCCGCTCGTCTCACGGTCTATGCTGGTCTTTTCAACAGCGCTCCCAGAAACCTGTCCTCCCCTTCTCTAGCCATCATTCAAAAACCGTTAAGTCCGGAATTGTTCAGTCTCTCCTTTCCTCCTCTTGCAAAAAGTCCTGCGATCACAAGATCAGAGAGAGCCTGTCGCTGCAGGCAACCCGGCTCCGGAAGGCGGGTTACCCGGTGGATCTCCTAGATAACATCAGCAAGAAGCTCATCCTGCAGTCTAGGAGCCGCCCAAAGGAGGCCCCTCCGGGACCCGGTCTGCCCGCCCTGCGTGCATTCCTTACTCCCACAACACGGCACACCGACTGCGCGCACTTGCACATCGATTCGGTACCAGGGTTGTTTTCACATGTAAATTTAAATTGGGAGGCATGTGCAAGCGAGTTACCAACCCAGAACCCCCACCCACATGCACCAAAAAACACGCGCAGTGCTTCCGGCCCTGCACAGGGGAGAAGGTGTATAGTATCCCCCTTGTGTGCGGAGCCGAGTACATCGGTCAGACGGGGCGCTGCGTGAATGACCGTCTCCGGGAGCACGCCAAGGAGATCTCGTCTCCTTCTCCCGACTCCTTTCATCCAGTCGTGGCTCACGCCAAAAACTGCCCCTCGTGCACCCCCCAGTTCTCGAAAACCAAAATTCTCGGCGGGCACAAATCTCGATTCGGCAGGGAAATCCTTGAGTCTCTACATATCAAATCTTCTGTCTCAAACCTGTCCAGCCCATCCCTTTCTCTTTCCGATCGAGAGATTCGCTTCCTGCGGGGCGAGAGGGTTCCTCCAAAGACATAAAAAAGTCAAAATTCCCGTATCTTCGGCTCCTTCCCTCTCCGCGCTTCCCCCCCCCCCCGCCTTCCCCCCCCCCCCCCTTCCCTTCCTTCCCCAAAGGGCACCGCTCGGCGCCGGCCCATCTTCTCCTCCTCCTCTTCTCCGCCCCCCTCCTCTCTCCTTTCCTCAAGAAGGCACCGTCGACACTCGGGCCTGCGTGAAACAGCGACGTGTCGATTGACATACAGCAGACCCCACCTTACGCCGTGCACGCGTGGCTGCGAGCAGGGCCACATGGCCCACGCTCCCCTCACCCACCACCCTCCCTCTCAACCTCCCGGACCTCCCCGTCGAGCTTCAAGGGGCGACGTCGAGCCAGTAAACGTTTGTTGAAAGTCGAAAGCCTGTCTTGTCTGTTTGTCTTAAATGTCCCTCTTTCCTTATCGTAAATTAAGAACCAACACGCTCAACCATCTACAACTGATAGCTGATAGCGAGCAAGTTGTCAGCTGTAGTAGCGGAGCGCGGGAGGCTCGGCTTACGGATTGGCTTAGACGACGTAACGTTGGCCAATTGATTTCGCCTCACGCTTCGCTTTTTGTTTTTCGCCAGAAACCGAACACATTTAATCTAGTGAGCGCAAATTTCTATCCCGGTTTTTTGTTATATTTTGTTGTCCCAGCACGCAACACAAAAAAGTGTTTTGCCGTGTTAAAATTGTTTATTGACGCAAACGTGATCTATGTGCACGGGACGACTTTGAGACTGCAATCGTAGTAAACATCACCTAAATGTCATTTTAGTTGTCGTCTGGCACGTCCCATCTTGAATGTCATTTGAAAACCTGAATGTCATTTTGCGTAAATGCCATTTTAGCTGCCGTCTGACAGGGGTATTAGACTGGTGGCAGCTGATAAAACCCGTTTGCTCTACTGACGTCTAGCTCCTGGTTAGCTCAGTTGGCAGAGCGCTCCACTGGAAATGGAGAGCTCCCTGGTTCGATACCAGGATCAGGCGGATTTTGTTTTGGTCGCACACCAGTCACCTATAGCTGTGTTCAAAGTTTTGTGTTTGGCCTTTGTCCCCTTTGTTCCCCTTCTCCGTGGATTATTATTGTTATTATTATCGTCATTTGCGTCAATATCGAGATTCTCGTTGTGGAGTAACCTAAAATTAAATTCATGTAGTTGAGTGACCATTTATAGGTTAAATTTGCTTCGTTGAAACCTTTCTACATAATGAAACTTTGTCTGGCTTTCTGTGGCCCCAAAAATCGCTGTTGTTACCACTGGAGATTATCTCTGGCCCCCAAAGTATAGACCGTGTTCCTGAAAGAAGGCGAGAGAGAAAAGAAGAAAGGGCTACCGGCGCGTTCCCCTCGCTGGAGCGGTAGAAAGAGTGAAAGTCCCGGATGAGAGGCTTCGCTGGTGTTGGGTGTACGCATTGCCCGAACTTGGATTGCGCTTTCTTCTCTGTTTTAAACTCCCAAACCTAATTAGAGCGACGGGCTTGGATGGCGACAATCCTTCAGTCATCGGGGTACCATTGTTGGGTCACAGGGTGCACGAATAACGACGGAAAGCGTCGAATACTGTCCGTTTCTTCAACCTTGTAAAACAAGTACAGAGTGTGTATTTGAACTGTGATCCTGAACCGGAGTGGACTAGTATTTTAAAAATCACTCCTCGAAATGCGTGATTTTTAATACGCTGTGCAAAAGAACTGTACAGTGCCGTTAGAATGACATGTATGTTGCTGTAACTACCATGCAATAAAGAAAAAAAAAAGAGGACCGGTGGCCGAGTGTGCTAGCGGTCACCAGCTCGGAGCACGTGGAGCGAAAGCTCGCGCTGTAGAACCCAGGATCCTGGGTTCAATCCCCACCCCTGCCCCTTTCGATCTGGATGAGCATCGTACCAGCGTGTTGTAGTGTATCACTACTGCGTGATGCACGTTAAAGGAGCTGTGCAACGATATTCAGTTGGAATGTTTTTCACTTTACACGAGCTTACTGGCACTGGTGGGACTCAAGGATACTCGCACGCAACGCCACTGTCCAAGAAACTCCTTTGTTGCGGTGTAATTTCAAGGACAAAAGCGATCATTTTCATTCAATCTCTCTTTTGCAAAATTTGATGACGTAACGTGGGGATCGCAGTACGCCCCAATGACGATATTTGAATGCGGTTCATAGATTGGACCCGAGCATTGCGTGGGCGCTCGATTTGGGCTCGTGATAATTACTAGCTCGAGAAGCATTCGGGTAGTGGTCCGTGTCCAATCGCTTCAACGACGACAATAGCCGAGCCATAACAATGTCTGGAACTCAGCGCGTGTCCTGTGCTTTGCCAACCCGAGCGCGTGGCTATGATCAACATTGGCGGCATATAATCCATTCCAGGTCACGTGGCCGCTTGTTCTGGCTGCGAGTTG